>LPNX010900221.1:540268-552476 GCA_001517045.1 Pseudotsuga menziesii | reverse complement strand
TATCTGCTACATCCACTACATAAAAAGAGTCTGTCATCTGATAGTTACCTAAGGCAACATTCAATTTTGGGATCCAGTAGTTGCACTCCATGCTGGAGTTCCTGGCTATTGCTACAGTGAATCCTTCGAACTTCTCGGTCTGAATACCTCTCTTGGCTACCCAAGCGGAGTCAATGAAATTGTGGGTGGCTCCCCCATCAATCAATACTCTTACTTTGTGACCCTGTATTACTCCCCTGACCCTGAGAGTATGAAATCTTGGTACTGCAGATAATGTAGCAATAACTCCCTCTGGTGTATCACCCTGGTGTGATTCCTCTTCTGTGGCCTCCTGCTCATAGTCGTCCTCATCACTATCTGAATACACCTCAATGTAGTGAGCCTTTGCCTTCCCGGCACACCTGTGTCCTGGTACCCATGGTTCCTGGCAGGTGAAGCATAGCTTCTTCCTTCTCAAGTCTTTCCTAGTGTCCTCGTCTAACCAGGTTTCTTGGGCCCATCCTATTGGAAAGGTTTCCTGTCCTTGTCCCTAACAGGAAAATTGGTTTTCAGTGGGAATTTGTTTTTGGGGACTGAATCCTGAAGATCTCTTGCCCTGCTAATGGCATCCTGCAGAGTGAGGGGTTTGTAGGCTTTCACCCATCCCTGTAGTGGCTCTGTGAGGGCCTCAGTGAATAACATGGCCAATCTGCTCTCTGACACATCTGTTACCATAACGGCTAGCCTCTGAAATTCTGATATGAAAGCTTCTGCACTTCCGGTCTGTTTGAGTTGAGCCAACTCCCTGAAATGTATCTCTAGATCTTTCCTGTCAAACCTCTCTATGAGCTTCCGAGTGAACTTACCGTAGGAATGGATGGTGTTGTGACCCAGTGTCACCAATTCGTGGTACCACCACTCGTGAGCCTCTTCGTCCAGGTGAAGTGTAGCCAATTTAATGGCGTCTGTCTCTGTCATGGGGTTGAGTTGAAAATAGGTATCCAACTTTTGAACCCATATCCTCGTTGATCCTCCGCGAGTCCCATCAAAGTTTGGGATGGTCAACCTGCCCAAGGTCTTTGCAGCTCATAGTTGTGACTGAAACCCTTGTTGAAATTCTTGGGCCTGTTCCTACTCTTCATGTTGCAGAAATCTGAGAAAGACATGGCAGCATGAAACTCATCCCCTAAGTCTCTGTACTCCTGTAAAGAAGCCCCAAAAGGCTCACTAGGTTCTACCTGCATGACCGGGCCCCCTACTGTATCTGCCAAGAAGTGAGGCATGGTAGGCCTAATAGAAGGTCTGTTGTATATGTGCGGAGTATTCTGAATGTTAGTGTACGCTACCTTTCCACTGCTGCTTGTAGATCCCCGATCTACTGGTGAGGGAGGTGTACTATTAAGACCTGTTTCTGGTTTCGCTGATAATCTGTTGATTGCATTGAGCACATCTTTTTGTCCTTTGGCTAAGTCTTGCAATGCAGAGACTAAGCTGCGAAACTCCATCCAATCCTCTTCTTCTCCCGTTCCTTTTCCCCTATCCGAATGTATACCTGTTTGTTCCATGTCTGAATTGGTATCTTCTGGTTGGATATCTTCAAATTCCTCTGTGTATCTACTCTTCCTCCTCCTATAGGTTACAAAAGGATCTCCTTCTGTATTCATCTACTTTTCATTTCTTAAGCCCACAATTGGTCAAGAAAACAACTTTGATACCACTGTAATATCCCAAATCCCGATATTTTCTATTTCTAAGCAAATATGCTGATACAACTGGCCATGCAAACTGCCATGCAAAAATCCCTATTTTATAGGAAAAATTAGGGTTAGGGATTGTGAGATAGAATGGACACTTACCACTGATAAGCCGACGAAACTGCTTCGGAGAAAGTATGCAAGCACCGAGAACTGGATCGGAGATGGGCAGATCTCTTCTGCTTCTGGTGAACCCCCAGCAGCAAGAACCCCAGTTAGAAAAGGGTGACGCTTTCAATGAAGGAGGTGTTTGATGAAGCTGCCGATTTGCAAGACTGATAGCCTTCCCGTGCCGGAGAGAATGCCTGGTACATGCGGGATTTCTGAGACCTCTAGGCAGGATAGCGACTTGCTTCTGAGAGACAGCTGCTCACGCCCCTGGAAATCCCGAAACTGCTAATAACTGTTCTGGATGAGCACGGATGGATCTGATAATCATCGGGTACCGGAGTATGATGCTGATGATGAGAATGGTACCTGAGTTTCAGAGTAAAACCGAGATCCTGAATAAGACTAGGACAGATGTTTCACTGCCGAAATCCCGTTAGCTGAAGACTTCGTCTCCAACCCCAACTGCTGTGCGGCACGCTGTGTTGCTATCCAAGAGCTCCCAAAATAATCATAATCCAAAGTGAAGTCTCCTTTCGCTTTATCCTCTATTTATAATGTTCAACTGCGAAAACCCTAATCTTTGACCTAATTAGGTCACTTTATCTTCTAATTTGCCGTTGACTTGCATGCATGCGGATGGAGACTTAAAGAGAACATGCATCATTAAATAATGCTTGGATGGCATGCACGAAGGTGGCCTTTTGGCCCTGGTGGCCCTTCTTGACCTAATGATGATGCCCTAGATTTTCTATGGATGGCATCAGTCCTTAGCTGATTCCCTAGCTGTCAGTAACCGCTCGAACCCACAGGAATCACATAGGTTAGCGGTTTTGGGCCTCAAGGCCTAATTGGAAGAGGACATTACACCACCCATCAAACAAGATTGTGCAACTTGTAAACTCCCATGAGCTTTTAATGCTCTCCAACTGTTCCTTGATACACTGCAACTCGTCATCTAGATCTTTCCCCTTAAGTGCACTGTAAGAGAGGGGCCTTTGTATCTAGGGTTAGCGCCTGCAATAGCATCTATCATGGGGCGATAAAAAGGAGACCTTGCAAAGTTGAATGAGAGGCTGTCATGGTACCAAAACCTCCTCATTGCCATATCTGCCTCCTTCCTTATCCTTTCATTAAAGCTGTGCAAGGTTGGTTGAGATCTCGCAGAGGTACGAGGGAGGACGGAAGGAGAGGTGATAAATGGACTTGGTGGAACATTTGATGAGCAACTACCTGGAGGTCCTGATGCCGCCTAATTCGCACCTCGAGTAACGTGGCAGAAATCTTCAAGCCACTGGGTGTGACCTTGGGGGCAAGCTCGAGCCATGTGCTGTCACCTGATACTCAGCTCCTCCGTCTAGGCCAACTCCTAGCGAAGCCAAGCAGGGTGGACCCTAATGAAAAGTAAAATCTAGGGTTTTTACTCTACGAGAGAAATAATTAATTCAAGGAGTTTTAATATGGAATGGATGAAATAAAAAAAATACCAATTACTGCCAACAAGATTAACCTTAGCAACACTTTAACTCAAATTAGATACACAAAATTCAATGAAACATTGCGAGATTAACTTTTGCAAAAAAAACAAAATAGATCAATGCCGAAATGAAAAGAGTGCTTGCAAATGTGGGTTGCTAGTGTAGTCTCAGTGAAAGTATTGCAGTGTCTTGGTTGGTAAATTTTAAATTATTAAATGAATTGATTAAGGAATGGGTAAATTGTGGGTTTGGCCCAACAAGTCAAGTCCCTTTGAACTGAGTGCTAAAGCAGTAATACCAAGTGTCCAACGAGGCGAGGATAAACCTGCTTAGAGTAGCCCCCCGACTCTGTAGTGATTATCCTTTGCAACCTCTCGAGTTCTCGAGAAAATTACTTGTGTGGATTTTCCTATTAGATCTAGTAACTCGTACCCCTTTCTGATACAGCCAACTGATCAGACAAGCTGCAACGATGTAGAGCATATGGAGAAGGAGTCTTGGTATATTTTTAAAGTTTTAGAAAAAGTTTTCTGATTTAGAAAAAAGATAAAACCTAGGAGTCTCTTTCCAGATTAAGTACTCGGGCAAGCCCTTATCCACGAACCTGTACTCCAGAAAGCGAGGGGGTTTATTTTAAATTAGTAGTGCATAACAAAATTGTTTTTTTTTTAATTACTACACTGCTCAAATCTTTTCCCTTATGGTACTTCGGTATAGCGCAGTGGGTAAGTATTCAGGCTACTTTTGCAAAACTCAAACAAAGCATGAAATGATAAAGAAAAACTTCGCTAACAGCATATAAGAAAACAAAAAAAGGACAATGACACAAATCCCCCAAGGGGGATGGGGACCGGGCTCTACCGAGCCTACTCAAACTTGCTTTTATTAATCGGTTACAATGCTTCAGCAGATATGCTCTTTGGTCCTTGTTATCTGGGATCCAAAGGCTTACAACATGCAAAGAAAAAAAAGCCCAGCTAAGGGGAAAGCCTCTTAGGAGCCCCGGATGTTCGAAAAATCTATTTTCGGGTAGAGTTTCCTTCTCTTTTTTGATGGGCCTGCTAAAAACCAGAAAGCATATGTAAGTGAAAGATGCCCAAAAACACTTTGGAAGTGTCTTTGGACAACATGCAAAAAATTACAAAAAAAATCCAAGTAACAACTGATTACAAAAAGGAAGGAAACAACTAAGTGAGGCAAGCTAGAAAGCTTGCCTTCTTAGGATCTTTGCTTGCCTCTTGAGAAAAATGGCAAGCAAATCTCAAGCACAAAAAATGCTAGATCAAACTTTAAAATGCACAAGAACTCTTTCAACAAGCTTTTTTAATTTTCAAAAATTTTAAACTTGTGGAAAAAGAGAAAAGTAACTAGATCTAGAATTTTAAATGTACCTTTGAAGCAGACTAGAAATAGAAACTTTTAGACATTAGATCTACCTTTGATATGACTTTAGATGCTAGATCTAATATGGAAACATTTGAAACCGAAAGAGAATTTCAAGAAATTTGTGGATCAAAAGTTAAAGAACCCAGAGTAGAGCAAGAAATAACGGATAGAAAACGCCTCCTTGGTGAGATCAGAGGGACAAAGCTTATTTTCCAATTTTACTGAAGGAAAAGTAGAGCACATTTGCTCATCAATACTCTAGCTTTAGCTTCCTGCAAAAGATTATCAACACTAGCAATGGGGATTAAAAAATACCTGTGTAAACCAAAAGAGACTACAACAACAATGTAGATCCAAGCATGAAGTCATACATATATCAAATAGTCTTCTTCGACTTGCAATAAAAGAGTAACCTAACAAGAGTTACCTTTTATCTCTACAAAAATACCATTTCCTTCCGAAAGCAAGTTAATCCCAAACATATGCAAGCATGGAAAAAAATACAGGTTACCTCACTAATGTAGAGTAAACTCTATCCAAACATCCATAGATCCCACATAGAAATTGCCTCCAAAGCCTTTTATTCACAATACTCGAGAAAACTATTACAATCTTACAAGCAGAGGTTCCACCTTTTGATGATGAACAAAGGAGAAGAGACCAACTTATATAGAAAATGCTAAACCAAGGGGAGGATCCAAAACGAGAGATGGAGTCCACATGAACAAGGAACAACTCACAGTCTTTGCTGGCATTCACGAAATTAAGGGGAGCGATCTGAGTTGTTTGGTAAGATCACCGTGAAGGAGGTGCCACCTCTCTCCAATATTCGCCACCACTCCACAAGCTCTTAAGTCAAAACGCTGAGCCCATTTGCGAGCTGCCACATCTCACGTAAACCCCAGCAACTTCAACCAATGCGTCATCACTTGGATTGATAAACACAGCCTTCACCTTCACGCTAATTAAACCTTTGCATCCTTCTACCCGTACGGCCCACATGACGTGAGATCCACCATGGGTAAATTAAAAGGTAAGTATCACATGTTTTTTTTTTTAAAGCGATGCCTCCTTTCTTAATGGTAAATGAAATAAGTGGCATCACTTACAATTAATGAGTAATACCATAACAACCGCACGCTAGTCAAAAGCGTGGGCCATATTCCAACCATGAAGAAAATGTAAGTGACATGAAGCCAAACTTTGGGTAACTCATATGGTATGATACCACTCCCTTAAGTGACGCTTTCCTCTTAATATGATGTCACCAAAATGGGGACAAACAATGCCATGTCACCCCAATATGTTATAATATGTAATTTTGACTTATTCAATCTTTGACCATACTGCCAATTTGTCTAGATTTAGCATTAAAATGTCATTTTAATGCATTTTTAGCCAAATACTGCCTCACGGGGTGCTCTGACTGCCTGACTAATGTAGAAAGTGGCCCCATGGGTAAAGTGGACGCTCTGGGTGTGAAAATGACTGTCCCCACGTCAGAAATGGACTCCATATCTGACTTTTATTACAATCTAAAGTTTTTTAATTAAACCATTAAAAAATGGCTTAAAAAACGGAAAAAATTATTATTTTGCGGAAATTGATGAAACTCTAGGGGGACATAGTACATGTCCATACGACTCAATTCGAATGCCTAGCATGGTGAAAAACACCGACACGAAGGCTCTAATAACCTCCCTAGGCCGAAAGACCAAGATGACTACCCCAGCTTTGGAGGTGTGAGTGAAAAACTCATAAATTATTAGTGTTTGTTCAACAACCAATAATAACCAAGGGAAAAAATACTCTGGGCTAGTCGGCTTGATGCTCAAGTCTGGGAAGCCGAGCCTTTTATAAAAAATTAAATGCTAGGACATTTTTTACAATTTCCCCAGGGGGGTATGAACATGTGTTACAAAACATTAAAACGGTCATGGAGGCTTGAAAGGACTTCTGAACTCTGAATATGAACAAGTATCTTGTTCATCACTGGCGGCTCACTGAAAGTCCAACTAGGTACAAACTAGTCGGTAACAGGTCCCATTGGAGATCTACCAATCCCTGCAGTTTCAAACCTCAGCCTAGATCTTTTGGCATTTTGTTCTTTGATACTTTCCAAAGCAGCATGCATTTCCGCTGTGACTTCTTTAGGGCAACCATCACAAACAATGGCATCTTTGCACACAACTCGAGCTAGGTGGTGTTTTAACCTGTTTATGCCCCCATACATAGTTGTTGGACAGTAATTGCACTTTACTTGATTGTCTTTCCCTGGGACCACCTGAACACAATGTTCCCATGCTTTATCAAGAGGCCTTCTAGGTGTTCTCCTAGGTGTCATGGATCTGAATCCTTAGTGGAAAAAAAAATTAGAATGAATTATATTTGAATTAAAATGAACTGATTTTTTTTTAGATAATATTAATTTATTTTTGGCAGGTTGTGGAGATTGCCATCACAGGCTACAAGCCTGTAGGCAGCCACAGGGGGCATCCTACAGTCCCGTGGGTTGTGATGGAAGCCTTCACAAGTGCCAAAACAAAAACAAAAAAAATTAATAGTTAAAAACAATTTAAATTGATTTAAAAGTTAAAACTAAATTAAATTTAAAAATACATTAAATTAATTTGGGAGGCCTGTGGGCTATGATGGAAGCCTGCACAGGCCTGTGCAGGCTGCCATCATAGCCCACAGGCATGTAGGAAGCCATCAAGATTCAAAACATAAAAAAAAAAAATAACATTAAAAACTTAAAAAAAATAACATAAAAAATTGTAAAAAATAACAATAAAAACGTTTAAAAATTAAAACATAGATAAAATTAAAAAAAAAACAAAAACTAACAAAAACATGAAAAAAACAAATAATACAACATTTAAAAACTTAAATAAAAATTAACATATATATATATTTTTAAAATAACATTAAAAACTTAAAAAAAACATTAAAAACATTAAAAGATTAAAACCTAACTAAAATTAAAAAAAACAAAAACTAACAAAACTTAACAAAAACTTAAATAAAATTAAAAATTTACACAAAAAAGCTTTAAAAAATAACATTATAAACTTTAAAAACATTCTAAACTTTAATAACAAACATTTAAAACTTAAAAAAAACTAAAATTAAAAAAAAACTTAAAAAAACTAACCTAGGGCGTGAAGACTAACCCCTGATGTGAATGCTATCCTGGACCAACCTGAACCTACAAAGTGCTAAAGTGAACCCTGCTGGCAGCTGAACCCTCGAACCTTGCTGCGTTGAACGTCAACTTGGAGTCACGAGTGAACCTTGCGCTGAACGTGAAGTGAACCCGAACGCGGAGAACAATGGAGAAGTCGTCGTCCGTCGCTCATCGGACAAGGAAATCGTGTAATGGAAATGAAGTCGGCAGCGAATGAATGGAGGTTGATGTTTTAAAGCCTCCCGTCCAACACTTCCCTCCAAAAAAACCTTCGCGGGTCAACGACCTTTTCCAACTCAACAAACGCCAAAAAAATTGGCTTTTCCACATACTCTCGAGTTCCGACGAGTCTGCCCCAATTATTGACGAGTTTGTCGGTTTCTACCGAGTGCGAGTATGGACGTCGAGTTTGCAGCAAGTACTTGACTCGGCCATACTCGTCATACTCTGTGAGCTTAAGCCAAGTCAAACTACACTGCTTAGAAGGTTATTAAAACCTAGGTTTCAATGTCTATTACCATGCCAATCATTATTTTAGAGTCATATGAACATGTACTAAGTCCCCCCTTGGTGTTTTTATTAGTTCGGAAAATTTTAATTTTCCTGTAAAGAACATGCTTGTTTTAATTAAAAATATTCACTGAGGCATAAAAGTGTGGTTAGAAGGAAGAATCAGGCATGGGGGTGCTCATTTTCTAACTCAGAGGACCCACTTAACCCCTAAATCTATGTTGCATGGGTACCCGTACCGGGGGGGCAGGTACACGAACTAGTATCGAGTACACGTACCTAGTACTTGGGTACTTCAATGGTACATCCTCGACCATACCCAGTCGTACCCAAATCCAACCTCACATACTGGGTACATCATTTATGAAAACAAGATACTCGCATGAATTTCGGTACGACGTACCATGTGTTTGGGTATGCGGGCGATACAATCGTTGGGCAATTTACCTTAGCTCGCCGGTTGGGGCAAGAAAATTTGCAATGTTTGAAGTCTAAAATTTTAAAAATTAAAAATTAAAACACTAAAACACATGTTATGTGGGTCCTAAGCCCTTACCTAAACCTGTGCGACACTCCATTTCTCACTGCTAGTGCTCCATGCTCACCACTCCAACAACGATGTGACAGAGGATCTTATTGATGCTGATGACATTGATCCCGAGGATGTTGATGACATCGCTTGAGGAGGCCAAATCAACTATTTTGTTCATTGTTCAATGTTTACTGTTTTGAACTTTCTTTTTCATGTCTGGAAATGCCATTAAGCAAATTTTGAATGTAGTATGACAATGAAGTTTTAACTCATGGTGTCATGGACATATAATATTTTATGTTATTAATTATATTAATATAACTTCAATCTTCTAGTCTTCCACTTGATATCTACTATGAGTGTATGTCATAAGATTTATCAAATTTATTATTTTATGTTTCAAATTTTCAATGTGAATGTTCATATGATTCATTGAATTTAAAAATATCTAATATGCATGTATGATGTGGCTGTGACATGTTTTATATATATATTTTTTTCAATTGTGGTTCACCTACCCCCCAGTGGGGCTTGCTATGTGTTGCCACCTTTCACACACCTAGGTCACGTGGCAGAAATCTTCAAGCCACTCGGTGTGTCCTTGGGAGCAAGTCTCGAGTCAAGGCTGTCACCTTGTTCTTGACTCCTCCGTTTAGGCTCAACTCCTAACGAAGCCAAGGGAGGTAGACCCTATTAAGTTACTAAGGAGAATTACTTAGTGTTGTGATGTTTAAACTAACTGAGTTATTTAGGAGTTTACAATTTAACTATAGATAATCAAAGATGGCAAGATGTAAAAGATGAACACACAAAAGCACAATACTGAGACACAATATATATATAAAGCAAGAAATTAACCAGTGCCTTAGAATGGAGTCAAAAATAGAATCAATATGCTTGCATGTGCTTGGAGTGAATGTTTTGCGATTGCCTCTCGGTATGTTTTAAGTTAAATGTGAAGTATGAGTTGATTAAATTAGGCAAAAGGGGGACTCCAAATATACCCGAGAGTACTTGGAGTATGTCCAAAACAAAACCTTCACGGCTACCCACAAGGAATATGTGGGCTGAAATGGAGTCTCTGGGGCTATTGTTCGTAATGCACCCGTTAGGGTGTGACAGAGATCGACGCCCCAAGGTCACTTTTCAGAAGTTCCCACTTCCTTTGGGTATTTTGCCACCGTAGAGGTTTGATCTAGGTGTTGGATTTTCACCTGATGGTTTGTCAATTGGGGAGAGTGAGTCCTAATTATGCTAGTCACCCAAGTGCTTTTAATACAGCTTGACTAATCGGACAAACCGCAGCCAAGTGCAGAGCATACACACTGGAGTCTTGTAAATTTTAATAAGTTTTAAACTGAGTGTTCTTGTTTAAAAGAAAACCCTCCAAGAACCTCTTTCGATCCAAGTGGATCTCAATCGGGGAATCGAGGAGGGATTAATTTTATAATTGTTGATAAATAAATGATGAAAAATAAAACAAATCCACACTTTTAGTTTTCTAATTAATCCTACCACGAATCTCTTTCCCCTTTCGGGTCAATTGGGAAATCGTGGGGTAAGTATTATGATTACTTTGAAATACAAAAAGTGGAATATGAAATTAATAATAGAATCAAGTATACTACCCTGCAAATTAGATCAATGCTAGTTTTAAAAATAAATAAGCAGAAAGCGACGAAAAGGACACCGACGCAAATCCCCCCAGGGGGGATGGGGAATGGGCTCGAAAGAGCCTATTCCAAAAATGATTTTATTTATTATTGGTTACAGAATCAGCGAACTGAAATTATCAGAAACTTCTTGGTCCTTATACAGGCTAAAACCAAGAATTTACAACTTTGGAAAAATTTTGAGTTTTTAGTGGAAAGGGAGACCCCTAGGGGGATTTGAACGCTCTTGAGGCCACTTCCGGACAGCAACTTCCTTTCTTTTCTGTCAGACCTGCTAAAAGACAGCGAGCATGTTAGAATAACATATGCCCAAAAGCACTTTAAGAGTACCTTTGGATCAGCCTAACTTATCTCAAAAAAAATGAAGTTAAACTAGCTAAACGGGCGAAAAGGGAACCAAGGAAAGAAAGCTTTCCTTGGGATCTTGGCTTGTTGTTTGTGCAGCCAATCAAATATGCACTGATATTGCAGAATATTAAATTTTATAACAGCGAAAGGAAATTTAATGCATGCGATCTACAAGTTTTCTTTAAATTTTCATGCAAAAAGACGATTCCCTAAAGCTAGATCTAGAATGCTTATGAAACTTTTTTGAGTGCAAGATCTAGACTGTGAGCTATGAAATATCAGATCTATGTATATTTTATTTTGATGAAATAGATCCAAATGAAATCAAAGCTATGAACTGAACAAAGTAACCAGGTAAAGTGTTGATTTTTTATAGAAATGAGAAGAAGAGGAGAGAAGATCGGATCGTTGCTTGAATGGAGCAAGCTGAAAGGAAGCCCTTTTGTGGAGTGCTGAGGGATAGAGTCTTGAGCTTATTGGATAGGAATGGAGTCAATCTAGATCCACACCTTCATCCAATCAGGAACCTGCAACTAAATAAGACAAGCTTGCACACACCTCGTGAGATCTGAATATAGCTGCATAAAACAACAAAAATGAAAGATTATGCAGAAATAACCTTATTTAAGCATATACTTGAGATTTTTGAGCATACATCATATGGATAAACAAGATCAAGTAATCTAGCTTTCCTAGTTTAAACCCTTACTTGATTCAACCGAATCCTTGAAGCCAGAACACAGAAGCAGCACAGAATTTGGCAAGAAATTGCAACTACCACATCAGCAGCATAACACTGAGAATCCACACAATCAAATGCACTACACAGTATAGCCTCCAAAGCTTCTTTATTCACAAATGATGATCAAATACAAAGTTACAATGGCAATCCCTTCAGTCCAGCTCTAACTAGCTTGGAAGAGGGAGCCTCAAGCAAGATATATACAATTTACAGGCCATCCAGCCCAGGGGAGGCACAATTCCTCATGGAATCAAGTGAAATCAACTGATGGAGAGTTCATCAATGTAGAACTGAAGCTGAATTGAGCCTACTTGTCAACCGGGGGCTTGATTGAGCTGACACATCAACCCATACACTGACACCTCAGTCCACAGAGCATCCAGGAGAGTCCACACGTGTGGAGGAGAGAGAGAGGGCGCAATTCCCCATGAAGACAGCTGTAGATCAACTCTGGATCTGATTTGATCCCCTCCTTTAGTCAAGGATTTGTCAGATCCAGTCAATCTGCTTA
>LPNX010900221.1:523242-539975 GCA_001517045.1 Pseudotsuga menziesii | reverse complement strand
CACTTCCCAGAAGTACTTCCACAGGTCTTTTGAAGTCCAAACAAGTTAACCCTGTCCGGTTCACCGGGCTCACTTGATAAAAACCACTAAGTACAACTTAGGTGGTAACACTATGTCCACGGGAACAAGTCATAGGGGGCCACCTGAAGGGGCCTCATCCCATTCACTCTAATTACAAAGCTAACCTGATGGGGACATCAAGTGAGGCCCTTATATAGCAATGTATAGCCACCTGGGGATTTAACCCCTATACTTGTTATCACAGATCTCGTAGTTTCCCCAATAGATGAATCCCATACAGGATGGCACAAGGGACAAGCAACCAAAGTTGTGACCTACAAAAACCCTAACCCCCAAAAGATGGATGGTTGTCACATTGGTCAGAGATTCCTTCACTTTATGCTGTTAGTGCTCAGAATGTACCCAAGGTTGTGAAAGGTAAATTCCAAGGTAACGGCAAAACCACTTTAAGAAAGGGAGTTGGCTTCTTCCTTTCTAGAGAGGGATCTCTCATGGATTTTTAACAGGGCCAGATATCAAAATAAAACAAAATTCAGATTGAGTTTGTGGTTGAAACAAGGCAAGCATAAATTGGGCTATGGAGTCACAAATATAAATGAATTACATAACAATTTGTAGGGAAAGAGCTACAAAGGCAAGATAACACTCTGTTACAGTCAAAATGCTTTTGGTCTGGTGATAAAAGAAGAAAGATGACAATCCATCAACATACAGCATCGAAAAGATGAATTTTGCATCACTTTTGATGGGAAAGCTTGGTGAAAACCTAGACCAATAACCAAAGCATAACAATATGAATTCTAAACTATTATACACTTATTCTAGATTTGAAGGAAGACATGATGGCAAGTTAAACAAGAAGACATACACAAAGGAACAAAAATAACAGAGTGTAATTACGAATTGCACATGAATCTCTGCAACAACAAACCAACATTCGACTTTGCAATTTTATTACTAATAGATCACAAAATGCATAACACAAAATTCTCACGAGTTCCAACCTTTGTCCTCTTCTATTGCAGGTATATTTATTAGTGTTAAAAGGATCCTGAGACCAACCTCGGAAACCTAAAATTAGTTACAAAATCGGGGATTAGTCTTAACAACTTATGATCTGGCAGATTCACCATGATCATTTGCAAAACGGGAAAGTATGTTGGGAAATGCATGATGGACCAAAATAGAGAATTAAACTCTTGGAAACCACGTCTGTTGGGTGAAAACGATGGTGCGAACCTCCTTCGATGCTTTGCACCGATTTCCTTTGTGCCTGCATCTTTAACAAGCGAAATTGTCGTGAACCGTTGATCTTTACCTGCTTAAATCCTGACCGCTCAATGATGTGGCTCTTTAAGATTTCGCAGATATGAAGGTTGATTTATTCGTGCTTGTTGGATCAGCGGAATTTTTTTCCGCAGTTGATCTTACCTCCCCATCAATCGTGACCGTTGAAACTTGCAGGATTTACCCAATCTCGCATATTGAGAGGTCTCCTTAACTCGTGCACATGTTCCCTTCTTCTGCACCGTCGATCTTAGATAGGCACTCTACGAGCAGTTGATCTGTGATCAAGCTGTGGGCTATGGAAAGTGGAAGACAAGATCTCGGATTTTCATAACCAAGACTTCATATTTCCGCCTTTTTGCTTCTGCTCCCTTCTTTCTACACCGTTGATCTGTGCGAAAATGCCCTGAGCAGTGGATTTGGCAGATCGTGGAAATCAAGATTTGAACTTTCTGCGAAGTTTGATTTTGATCTTTCCGCTCTCGGCTTTCCGCTTACGCCTTTTCCTTTCGCACCGTCGATTTGTGCGGGATCTCTATGAACCGTCGATTTCACGGATATCGAAAATCAGAACTTCATCTTTTCAAGACCAAAACTTGTCTTTCCACTTTCCGATACCCTTCTTCTTCTTTCTTTGCGCACTGTTGATCTATGCGCGAGCTCGCTGAACTGTCAGATCTTCACAGAATGTGGAAATCGGAACTTGAACTTTCTTATGGCCAAAACTTAGCATTTCTTGCTTTTCGATCTTCAACCTTTACACCTTTCCGTGCCATTGATCTTTGCGAACGCGCTCTGAGTCATTGATCTTGTGGATTGGGGAAAGCGGAATGCGAAAGTTCTAACTCTCTATGACCAAACCTTTTGTATCTTTCACTTTTTTGATTTCCGCCCTTTCCGTTATTTTCCGCGCTATTGATCTTTATGGACGCGCTATCGACCGTCGATTTGGCGGATCGTGGAAAGCGGATGTCGGGTTTCTAACTTTCGAGATTGAATTTCCTTGCCTTTTCTGCTTCCGCCTTTTTCTTCCTGCACCGTTGATCTGGGCGAAAACTCTCTGGGCCGTCGAATCTGGATTGCGAAAGGCGAAAGTCGGGTTCTCCACTTTGTAATCAAGATTTAATCTTCTCCACGTTTTCACTCCCGATTTTCCTTGGGCGGAAATGAGTTTTTTGGCCTTTGATCTTTTCCACAGCGCATCCAGACCGTCCATTCCTCGCTATTATTCAACTAAGGGCGGATTTTTCATTCATATGCATTTTCAAAGTTGAACATCAATTTATTTGGGCACCCCAGATCTTGACATGTCCCTTCATACACCTACAGACCTTCAGCCACATCCTTTAAGGCATTATCACATGAAAATTTTCAAACCCTAGCCCACCATTTTCTGGCCACATCCCTGGCCAATTACTTAGTCCAGAAATGGTGTTAACAATTGGCTCCAACTAGGGATGCTATCCTCCCTGCAAGGTAGCAAAGAACCTTGTAAACCAGGTGTCAAATCCATTGGGCGGCTCTCGACCTTTTCTTGAATTCCCAACATGCTCTGAAAACAAAAAACTAAATTGATGCTGAAACAAATTGAAAAATTACTGAAAGAAAAAGCTCGCCATGTCGAGCTTATTCATACTTACCTATCCTACTTACTAAGCATTAATGCTCAGTCAAGTAACTTTTGACTTGCAATGAAACCAATCAAGCAAATGGTCCCATAAACAAACTTTCTCCTCAGGCTATATCGTAAACATAGATGACAACCTTAATGGAAAAATGTTATGATAAAGAAATTGATCTTTACTGTAAAGACATAACCAACCATTACCACTGCAAAGCTTCTCCATGTATTCTGCCACAGGATCATGATAAGCTTCAAATCTTTCTGTTATTTGTTTGCCATGATAAGGCTGCTCCAACTGTAACTCCACCTACACATTGTCAGACTGCTTTTCAAAAGAATCATGCAAGGAATGTTTCTGGCAATTTGCAAATGAGACACCAACTTCTTCATCTAAGATCTCAATATTTAAAACCTGATTCCCTCCAAGTGTTTCAAAAGAAATATCATTGTGTTCTTCAATAGAATTAGCCAAAATAATTTCTGAATTTAAAAAATATAAAGAAGTATCCCACTTGGAGTCCTCCTCTTCTTCAAGAAAATCAGGAGAAATGCACTCTTCTTGACATTTTGAATTTGGAAAATATGAAGAGACATCCCATTTTGGACCCTCAGTTTCTTCTAGGTGGTCCAATCCATGATTGCAGACTGCTAGTTCTTTGGGTGCATCATCCAAGTGGCCATCCTCACATTCATCATATATAGGCATGCTAAAATCTTCTTTAAAAATATTACTAACACAATTCTTAACGTGCTCATTACATTCTTCATAAAGCAAATTAGTATGACCTTCTTCATGTACATCACTGGGTCGAGATTGATGGCATGACTGTTTGACCTTTTCATTATCTTTTTCTGCAAATGTCATGTCCTCACGTTTTTGCGCTTGCTTAGAGATTTTACGTAAATACCTCAACAATTCAAATGAAGCATAACACAAAGGCAAACTGTCACCTTCAACACTCTCACTATCTTCTCTGTTTTTAGCCCTTTGAACTTGGATTGCAATGGAACTTTCTTCATTAACAGACCCTGAACTTACAAAATCTACAGCTGGTCTTTGACGAAATTGTTGCTGCAAAAGGGGGATTCCTGATTGAACAGGGGCATCCTCCTCTTGTGGCAAAATTTCAAGAGTTGAATAATATGAGGAAGGATTTGATTTACAGTCCCAACTTCTTTCTTGGTTACACAAAGATAAACAAAAACGCTGCAAACTATCACCGGTTTCAGGGAGAGAAAAATAGTTGGTGGAATCAGAGTTTTGGCTTATGTCAACTTCAGTCAATGAAGACATTACCAACTGCTGGGAATTTTCTTGAATCTCATGGCGATTGGTTTGTCTTTCTTTTTCAGCTGAGTATTCATGTAAAATATCTAAAACCTCTTCATCCAGATATTGATCATCACCACATTCGTCTTTCACATTTTCAATGAACTCCTTATCGTGTGTGCAACAATCTTGAATTAACAGCAGAGAAGGATACTGATCTTTGAAATGTTCATGAAATACTGTATAAAAGTCTTTAAGGGAGAATAAACTTCCGGATGGTAATCCCTCATACCATGACCTTGCATTTTCTTCTAAACTAGCCATGAACATTTTCATTAAAAAATCCTCATGCAATTCAACTACTCGTTTATGTATATGCTTATGAAATCTAAACAAATGAATGCCAACATCATCATTCTTTTGACCTTTAAATCTTGGAAGACATGTTAGCCAATCTATCTTAGGTATTCGATTGGGATAACCAAGAATGGCAACAAGATTCATAGGAGCATACCTTACAGCCCGAGAACTCATCTTGATGATGGAGAAACTAAATCAACTCCTCAAACCTTGTAGCTCCTTTTACAGTGGAGCTGCCATAGAACATTTTTTAGATTGGATTCTTTGAAGATGGAGTCGCCAAGTGAAAGAGACACGACCTTCTTGATGTTTGACCATTGTTCACCATCAACAGTCAAATCTAAAACTCTGTCGTTTATACTTGGGGAAGATTTGAACCCTCCTCCCTATATCGGTCTTTCTAGCTGTCGGTCTCCCCAGTGGAGTCACCTTCCAGAAGCTTTCAGTGGATTCGCCAGGGCAACTTATACAACCTTTTTCAAATGCAGGAGTTTCTGTTTTCCCACAGAAACCCTTTCTTCTTGGAATCTTTGTCATTTTTCCTAGGGCTAATTTGCACTTTCATCCCTGGCAACGGCGCCAATTTGTTAGCACTTAGAATGTACCCAAGGTTGTGGAAGGTAAATCCCAAGGTAATAGCAAAACCACTTTAAGAAAAAGAGTTGGCTTCTTCCTTTCTAGAGAGGGATCTCTCACAGATTTTTAACAGGGCAAGATATCAAAATAAAACAAAATTCAGATTGAGTATGTGGTTGAAACAAGGCAAGCATAAATTGGGCTATGGAGTTACAAATATAAATGAATTACAGAACAATTTGCCGGGAAAGAGCTACAAAGGCAAGATAACACTTGGTTACAATCAAAATACGGTTGGTCTAGTGATAAAAGACGAGAGATGACAGTCCATCAACACAGAGCATTGAAAAGATGAATTCTGCATCAACTTTGGTGGGAAAGCTTGGTGAAAACCTAGAACAATAACAGGCCCTGAAATTACAAAATATACAGGTGGTCTTTGAAGAAATTGTTGCTGCAAAAGGGGGATTTCTAATTGAACAGGGGCATCCTCCTCTTGTGGCAAAATTCCAAGAGTTGAATAATATGAGGAAGGATTTAGTTTACAATCCCAACTTCTTTCTTGGCCACACAAAGATAAAGAAGAACGTTGCAAACTAACACCAGTTTTAGGGAAAGAAAAATAGCTGGTGGAATCAGAGTTTTGGCTTATGTCAACTTCAGTCAAGGAAGACATTACCAATTGCTGGGAATTCTCTTGAATATGATGGCAATTGGTTTGTCTTTCTTTTTGAGTTGAGTATTCATGTAAGATATCTAAAAACTCTTCATCCAGATATTGATCATCACCACATTCGTCTTTCACATTTTCAATGAACTCCTTATTGTGTGTGCAACAATCTTGAATTGACAATAGAGAAGGATACTGATCTTTGAAATGTTCATGAAACACTGTATGAAAGTCTTTAAGGGAGGATAAACTTCCTGATGGTAATCCCTCATTCCTTGACCTTGCATTTTCTTCTAAAGTAGACATGAACATTTTCGTTAAAAAATCCTCATGCAATTCAACTCCCAGTTTATGTATATGCTTATAGGATCTAAACAAATGAATGCCAACATCATCATTCTTTTGATCTTTGAATCTTGAAAGATATGTTAGCCAATCTATCTTAGGTATTCGATTGGGATAATCAGGAATGGAAGCAAGATTCATAGGAGCATACCTTGCAACCCGAGAACTCATCTTGATGATGGAGAAACTGAATCAACTCCTCAAACCTTGCAGCTCCTTTTATAGTGAAGCTGCCATAGAACACTTTTTAGACTGGATTCTTTGAAGATGGAGTCGCCAGGTGAAAGAGGCACGACCTTCTTGATGTTTGACCATTGTTCACCATCAACAGTCAGATCGAAACTCTGTAGTTCATAATTAGGGAAGATTTGAACCCTCCTCCCCATATCGGTCTTTCTGGCCAATGGTCTCCCCACTGGAGCCACCTTCCAGAAGCTTTCAGTGGAGTCGCCAGGGCAAATTATACATCCTTTTTCAAATGCAGGAGTCTCTATTTGCCCACATATACCCTTTCTTTTTGGAATCTTTGTTGGTTTTCCTAGGGTTGATTTTGCACTTTCGTCCATGACAACAGCGCCAATTTGTTAGCACTCAGAATGTACCCAGGGTTGTGGAATGTAAATCCCAAGGCAAGAACAAAACCACTTTAAGAAAGGCAACTATCTTCTTCCTTTCTAGAGAGGGATCTCTCACAGATTTTTAACAAGGCCAAATATCAAAATAAAACAAAATTCGGATTAAGTTTGTGGTTGAAAAAGGCAAGCATATATTGGGCTATGGAGTCACAAATATAAATGAACTACAGAACAGTTTGCAGGGAAAGAGCAACAAAGGAAAAATAGCACTCGGTTACAGTAAAAATGTTGTTGGTCTGGTGATAAAAGAAGAAAGATGACAGTTGATCAACACAGAGCATCAAAAAGATGAATTCTGCATCAATTTTGGTGGGAAAGCTTGGTGAAAACCTATAACAATAGCCAGAGCATAACAATATGAATTTTGAACTATTATACACTCATTCTAGATTTGAAGGAAGACATAATGGCAAGTTAAACAAGAATATATACACAGAGGAAAGGATATAACAGACTGTAATTACGAATTGCACATGAATCTCTGCAACAACAAACCAACATTCGGCTCTGCAATTTTATTATTGATAGATCACAAAATGC
This sequence comes from Pseudotsuga menziesii, assembly GCA_001517045.1. NCBI lineage: Eukaryota > Viridiplantae > Streptophyta > Pinopsida > Pinales > Pinaceae > Pseudotsuga > Pseudotsuga menziesii. Next base: position 532,647 of record LPNX010900221.1, on the reverse strand, counting down.
ATAAAACAAAATTCTCATGGGTTCCAACCTTTGTCCTCTTCTATTGAGAGTATATTTATAGTGTTAACAGGCTCCCGAGACCAACCTCGGAAACCTAAAAATAGTTACAAAATCAGGGATCAATCTTAACAACTTATGATTTGGCAGATTCGCCATGATCATTTACAAAGCGGGAAAGCATGGTGGGATGCGCATGATGGACCAAAATGGAGAATTAAACTCCTGGAAACCATGCCTGTTGGGTGAAAACGATGGCACGGAACCTCCTTCGACGCTCTGCAATGGTTTCCTTCGTGCCTGCATCTTTAACCAGTGAAATTGTCGTGGACCGTTGATCTTTACCTGCTTAAATCTTGACCGCTCAATGATGTGGCTCTTTGAGATTTCGTAGATCTAAAACGTTGATTTACTTGTGCTAGTTGGATCATCGAAATTGTTCTCCACCGTTGATATTATCTCGCCATCAATCGCAACCGTTGAAACCTGCAGGATTTACCCATTCTCACATATCGAGAGGTCTCCTTAACTCGTGCACATGTTCGCTTCTTCCGCACCGTCGATCTTAGACAGGCACTCTCCGAGCCATTGATATGCGATCAAGCTACGGGCTGCAGAAAGCAGAAGACGGGATCCCAACTTTTCATAACTAAGACTTCATATTTCCGCCTTTCCGCTTCTGCTCCTTTCTTTCCATACCGTTGATCTGTGCATGTTGTCCGCCAAATGCACACCGGCAGCAGAAACTTTCCGAAAGCTGTCTCCTCACTTAGGAAAGTGGGAGAGGTGTGACCTTGGGGGCAAGCACAGAGCTAAGTACTGTCACCTACTCCTAGCTCCTCCATTTAGGCTAACTCCTAACGAAGCCAAGGGGGGTAATCCCTAACATAGAGTTTTCTAAGGCTCGAGGTGGTTAAAGTATTTTGATTGGTTACGGATGCGGATGGGTGTTATTTAGGAGTTATTATGATTAGAAGTGTTTATTTATTATGAGTATGACTCATAATCAAAGCAATCCACGTTGCTAGCAAGAGATTGAAAGATAAGTAATGATTCCAGACTTGGTTAATTATGCATTCACAGATAGAAATTATAACAGGCCACAACAATTGATCAAAATAAAATAATTATGCAGATTAACAAAGAACCAGTGCCTTATGGAGTCAAAATACTGAAATGCGCAAAGAATTAAATAACAAGTTTAGAAATCAAACTAGTGAATGTTAGGTTGTGTGAGTGCTCTTGGTAGTTTTTAAGAATTTTTAAGCGCTCTTGATTAGGGTGTCAACGAAGGTTTGTCAAAAAAAAGGCAGGAAGAATATTCCAAGTTCAAACTGTTGAAGACATGTCGAGCCCGCCTAGTATCCCAGGCTGGTATCACAAAGATTGACCAGCTAGCTGAGAAGCTTAGACAGTGGGGGTTCCACCGCCTCTACTAAGAAGTACTTTAGAAAATTCCCTACAACGTCGATGCGTTGGTTACGGGGTTTTAAATTTTATTAAGTTATTCTTGCAAGATTAGAGATCCAATGCTGTTTCTGGGTACTCCGATTTTGAGGTCGGTTAGAGCATACTCCGACAAGGAGAGAACGAAGTTAATTAATTAGGGGGTGTGTGTTGCAAATTTTATTATGTTAATTAATTAAGACTCTCCGACAAAGAGCGCTCTTGACCCCGTCTTATGACAGTGGTTCAAGAGACTTAGCTAATCTAAGATGCCTAATGCAAGGGTATGCAGTTCTAAGTATGCTCTGCAGTAGAGAGTGCTCTTGACTTGTGTTACTGCAAGTTCAAGAGACTTAATTAATTTGTTAAACTTGAAAGAGATAGAAACATAAAAAAAAAACAATCTAACTACCCAAGAGTCTCTTTCAGGCTTTTTAGGGTTCTAATCGAGAAAGCAAGAGGGCAAGTAAAACAGAAAAGAAACTATGCAATGTTTAAGTAAACAATCAAATCAACATTTTTCTTCATTTTCAAAACATAAACTAACTTACTTATGATTATGCAATTATCCTATCCTATTCTACCATTAGCAGTTTATTAAACAAAAAGGAAAAAGCATCAAAATGGGATGATACAAGCTTCCCCCAAATGGGGGAAGAGGGGTGTGGGAGCCATAATCCCACTTGCTCTTTATTAATTTTATACAATTTTTTGATGACTTTTCTTTTGTCTTTTCCTGAAAGAACAGGGAGAGAAAGGGATGGAAAGAAGAGGGAAAATTTGTCTTTTTTGCTCCTTGCTTGCCTTTAGCCTTTGGGCTTTTCTCGATTCTTCCTGCAAGTAAGAGCTTTAAACAATTCAAACATTATATGTTAATAAAAAATTAAAGACATAAAACTACAAACTAAACTCTCAAAGAGGGGTAAAAATCAGCGGTGAAAGAGGAGGAAAGAGAGAGGAGAAAGACCATGGAAAGGGAGAGAGAAAAGGTAAAAAAAGAGGGCTGTCTAAAGGCAAGAAAGAGGGTTGCAAAACAGTGAAGACAAAGGAAAAGAGGACAGCGAAGAGGAAGGAGGAAAAGTAAGTCAAATAAGGCAATAGAAGGGAAGCCAAAGGATGGAAAGAGGTAAGCTAGGGCTTCCTAAGTAATCGGTAACCAAAATAACTTTATCTTGTGGATGGAACACGAGAGAGAGAGTTACTCCCAACATTCTTTTTGTAGCAAAAGATGACGAACCTTGTAGGTCCTACAATTACAAAGTGTTAAACTCAAAATGGTTGTTTTGAGGCATGGGATAGAAGCAGCTGAGCTCACACCCTTCTACAATCTGTTAAGCCTGATAACACACAAAAACTCAATACAAGAAGAGAGATAAAAATTATATGCTAGTATGCTAGGAAAATCAAATCAAGATCAACATTTCGTGTTACTGACTACTCATGTCTTTCCAGATATTAATCTACTTTGCATAAATAACCAAATTGAGACAACAAATGGCTATCCTACTGTGCCAACAATGGCTTTCTTGAGCGAGCAAAATAATTAATCACATACAAGTACTAAAAGAAAGGAGTTAGAGACAATATCACCTCAACCATGAGGAATTCACTACAATCAAAAGCCCATAGACCTCCAAAGTCGAATATCTTTATTAACCATTCCAAAGCAAATGCTTGATACAATTTTCTCAAAGTAACTTTACCACAAAAGTTCCATCCCCATAGAGCTAAAGAAGCCTCTATTTATACAATGAGAGAAGACCCAAAACCCTAAAACCAGAAATCCAGACCTAACCGGCTCGGCACACCACTGAGAGCTCCAAACCGAAACTGAAGAGTTAAGAGTGAGGGGAGGCCTCCACCTAGGCAAGGCGCCCCCACTCCAACCCTAAGCACTGAGACCAAGCCATTAATGAGCCCACACGTGTGATGATGCCCTCATGAAGAGAGAGGGGCGTGAGCAGAAGAGAGGGGCATGAGCAAGTAGGTCAAGGCGCCCCTAGGTAAGGAGGAGCCACATCTAGGTCTAGAGGAGTGAGCCACTGCCAATAGATCATAATGTAATCACCGGTTCCTGCCTCGATCAAATCATCAAACCAATGAGTGCTCTCCATCTCATCCAATTCGGGAGCTTAGCTGGAGATGACAAAACCGTTAACTGAATATATCTTTAATGCTCACTGAATGCTGACTGAAGCTGAGTTATGATAACTCCAATCATCGTAAATTCCCATTGACATGTCATTCTGCATTTCATTTCACTGAATTTGGATTAATTTCGAGAGTTTTGGATTTTATCCAAAATAATCATTTTTTAATAAATAATCAATTTTTTCCCCCAAAATGACTTTTTTGAGAAAATATGCGTTATATGTCCGATTGATGATTTGAAAGTTGGATCTGATTGGCTGGCCGATCAAGAATGATTTTTGGCTTAAGGTTAGAGCCTTCAATCACTGAATTCGGGGTCCAGATCACTAACTTATTACAAATTGCATTTTTCCATTTAATTTATGGAAAAATTTAATTAAAAAACTTAGGAAATAATTTAAAAATTTAAAAATTTAAAAAAAAAAATTACGCGTCTGATGAAATATTTTCGGAATTTTTTTTAAGGGTCCTAGTGACCTAGGACATGACCATGCTCTATTCTAATAATGCCTAGTAGGTTTATATACACTTAGTTGGGCTCTAATAACCCCACAAGGCCCAAAATTCAAAATCGGGCATTCCAGCTTTGGACGAAGTGGGAGAAAACCCCGTCAATTATACTCGGCTATAGGCAAAGCATAATTATCAAGGGCAAAAAACTCTCCGGAATACCTTAGTTGAGATTCTACGTCTTAGGAGACTGAACCACTCTAAACACCCTATTAGCACATTTTATTACAAACCCCGCAGGGCCATGGTCAAAATTATTCAAATAAAAAACTGACTAGCCAAAATTGGCTAGACATAAAGACGGATCACTTGATACACTAGAATCAAACATTGGTCATGTTTGACAACCGATGACTCCTTAGGTAACCCAACTATGGTACAAAAAAGTTGGTAATAGTGCAGAAACGCCTTGAGCCATAGATCTGGCAGATCACGGAAAGCGGAAATCGGGATTTGAACTTTCTGCAAAGTTCGATTTTGATCTTCCTGCTCCCGGCTTTCTGCTTCAGCCTTTTCCTTCTCCACCGTCGATATGGCGGATATCAGAAATCGAAACTTCAACTTTTCAAGACCAAAAGTTTTGTCCTTCCGCTTTTCGATACCTACCTTTCTTCTTTGCGCACTGTTGATCTTTGCGGGAGCTCGCTGAATCGTTAGATCTTGGCGGAATGCGAAAATCGGGACTTGAAATTTCTTATGGCCGAAACTTAGCATTTCCCGCTTTCCGATCTCTGACCTTTACACCTTTCCGCGCCGTTGATCTTTGCGGACGCGCTTTGAGATGTCGATCTTGCGGATTGCAGAAGGCAGAAGTTCTAACTCTCTATGACCAAACCTTTTGTATCTTCTGCTTTTCCGATTTCTGCCCTTTCCGTTCTTTTTCGAGCTATTGATCTTTGCATACGCGTTCTGGATCGACGATCTGGCGAATCGTGAAAAGCAAAAGTCAGGTTTCTAACTTTTGATATTGAACTTCCTTGCCTTTTTCGCTTCCGCCTTTTTCTTCCCGCACCGTTGATCTAGGCGAAAGCTCTCTGGGTCGTCGGATCTGGATCGCGGAATGCAGAAGACAGGTTTTCCACTTTGTAACCAAGATTTAGTCTTCTCCTTCTCCGTTCTTCCGCTCTCGATTTTCCTTGGGCGGAAATGAGTTTTTTGGCCTTTGATCTTCTCCACAGCGCATCCAGACCATCCATTCCTTGCTATTATTCAACTAAGGGAGGATTTTTCATTCATATGCATTTTCAAAGTCGAACATCATAATTTCTTATGTATTTGAGCACCCCGGATCTAGACATGTCCCTTCAAACGCCTACAGACCTTCATCCACATCCTTTAAGGCATCATCACGTGAAAATTTTCAGACCCTAGCCCACCATTTTCTGGCCACATCCCTGGTCAATTACTTAGCCCAGAAATGGCATTAACATATGCCACTGAATGCCCGAGTGACAATGGGGGAGACCCCAGGTGCAAGAAATACGGTCATTCTGCCAGTAGCTGTCGAAGCTCAATCAAAAGGAAGCATGAAGCTTCAACTGCTAATGTAGAAGAAGATCCTCCTCACAAGGAGCCAATGAAGGACGATCGTTCATAGTTCTTCTTCTAAGAAATTATATGAAGATCTAGACTGTGATGATCGTAAAGCAAGCATATGAAGATCAATGGACTCTGACAATGGGAGAGTGACAATGGGGGAGACCCCAGGTGCAAGAAATACGGTCATTATGCCAGTAGCTGTTGAAGCTCAATCAAAAGGAAGCATGAAGCTTCAACTGCTGATGTAGAAGAAGATCCTCCTCGCAAGGAGCTAATGAAGGATGATCGTTTATAGTTCTTCTTCTAAGAAATGATATGAAGATCTAGACTGTGATGATCGTCAAGCAAGCATATGAAGATCAATGGACTCTGACAACGGGAGACCACCCACAAAACTACAAAAGATAAGTATTTGATTTTACATGCTCTAAAGATTAGATCTGGTTGTTTTTTAATATTTTTTACACAGATCTACATTTCTAAATTCAGGGAGTTAAATAATCTGTCATGCTGAACAAGCCATCTAAGATGACAACTCCTTTATAACATACTGGAGTAGTACACACTCTTTGTTAGGATTATAATGCTCCCTTGTCCAAACTGTTTATTGGGTTAAATTTTCCTAACTTAGGAGTCATTTAGTTATAATTGGGTCCACTAGTACCATTGGGTTCACTTGGCCTAATGGGGCCACATGTATCAATCACTAGAGTGTGGGGAACACAGATTGAGGCTATCTGCAACTAATTGCACATTCATGCATCAGTTTATGCGCCTCCTAAACCAATCCCTACATTTTAGGAGCCACTGGGAGTGCTGACACCAACCAACTTCAGTTGTTGGCAGTTGGTGACTATTCAAGCTTAGTTATGCTTCAGTTACATTCAATTAGATATCCTCCAGTTCAGTTAGCGCCACTTATGCATGGCTGCATGTGGGACGCTGCCTATTCTCACCTACCACTGCAGTTAGACTGGATTGATTGATTGTAACTGATTGAGAGATTGGATTAGACATCTGGAGTTAGCTTGTTGAACTCCGATAGTGATTTAGACACTTCTAGTTAGCCATGCAGTCAGATTGAATTGGTGATTCGAATCCTATCCACATGATTCGAATTCTCCTATTTGTAACATTGTTGTATACTACTGGGATTAATGAAGTTTATACTGTAATTATACTAAGCAATACTTGTTTGTTTCCTGTGAGATTTGTTTTTTTTCAGTGAGTAATATTCATTCCTTTACACTACATAATAATTCAATCTAATTGCATTAATTGTCTGAAGATCAATGGCACATTAATTCTAATATGGTATCAAAGCCTCCTCAGGCAAGCTTCAAGTCTGTCTACTCTCCATTGTACACCAGAAGTAGTTGGGTTTCCACAAAAGTCCCGCAAAGAGCGCCTTGCTTCCTCTGAATTCATTCGGAGTGGCGGTGCAGACGTGACAAACCCTGAAAAAGTGTACATGTCGAGAGGGAAGGCTTGATTCTGACATAGTGCGATGTGTCTTTGGTTTTGCAGTGATATTTTGCAAGTTCAACTTCATATGGATTCGAGATTTCCAATTCCTCTTCTTACTCCATTTACAAGATATTCAGAATAGAAATTGAAGATGATTTCATCTCTAAAGGGACAAGGTCTCTATGATGTATCTATTGGACATGGTAAAGAGTCTTATGAAGATGAGAATGCCTGGCTAAATGACGGTGATAGAGCTTTTGGAACAATATATCTAGCCTTTTCTCCAAGCTTGCGTTACCTTATTGATTCTGCTGAATACCCAAAGGATCTTTGGATAGAATTGGATAGAACCTTTGAAAAACACAATGAGGATCATTATAGCAATTTGAAAAGCACACCCAACACCACAAGAATTCTTTATTCAAAAGTCTCGTCCTCTACTCTCTCTGATGAAGTTTTTCAAGATGAAGAAGAAGCAAAATTTTCCACATAGTGAATTCGAATTGAAGAAAGTCTTCTTGGAGTGACTCCTTCTGCTGCTTCGGAAGTTTATGAGATCTCTGATATCTCATCTTCTCATATGGCTGATCCAGAAGAAGACATTCGAATCTCTATTATTGAAGAAAAACTCTCCTTCCATTCTATGCAAAAATTCTCTAGTGATTCTTCTATTTTAAATTCTGTGCATTGTTTACCGGTGATTGTTTCAGAAAATAAAGAGGAATTTGATTTCTCTATCTCTAGTGATGTTGGGGTGCAAAAAAATAATACTTTGGATAGTTTGGAAATAATATCAAATTGTAGGAGTGATCCATTCACTCTCATTGATCTAGAGCTTCCAACAAATTTTTACACGATTGCATGCACCAATACTCAGAATTTTGAAGGAAAAACTTTGCATTTACCATCTCAGTGGAACACACTCATTAGAGGAATTTTGAGATCTAAAATGGGCCTCATCAGAGATATAATAAAATATTACGAGTTAAGCATTTTGTGGGGAAGGTATATTTACAACTCATCTCTTACACTATAACCAATGCAACTATGGTTAAGTTAAATTGAAAAGATGTCTAAAATAAAACCAATAAAAAAATCATCTTTGATATGACTAAAAGTAAAGTACTTTTGAGTACATAAATTACTTTTGAATATAATATGATGAATGTACTTATAACGTAATGTACTTATAAAATAAAATATATTAATTTTGAAATTTGAAACATAAGTTACCTTTTCAATATTCAAAATATGTTTTTAAACTAGTGTTGCAAACATCGGCGCGGCGAAAAAATCGGCAAGGTCCAGGAAACATCGTTTCGGGATATCTCGGCAAAACATCGGCAAACATCGAGAAAAAATCGGCAAACTTAAAAAATAGAAAAATATTCATTTTTTTTCAATTTTTTAAACATCTAAAGCAACAATAACATCAAATAAATACATTGCTACATGAATATGGAAAGAAAACCGATATATAAGATATATATAAGATGTCTAGAGAATCGAGATACATCACACATACAAAATGGATCATGTCCATGCATCTTAAGTCATCAAAAATATAACAAATGTATCTCATGATCATCATCATGACTCACGAGTCATCTACAATGAAGTAAAGTAAATAAACTATTGATTCCCCCTACCCCTTTTACGGGAAAAGGTAAACGCTGTGCAAATGGCCTTTCCTCTAGAACTAGAAGTAGGTGCCCTTGAGGCTTGTGGGCCTCGTACTGGACTCTGACGTCCTCTAAAAGAAGACCCTGCAAAATGACGTCCTCTAGAAACTGGAGAAGGTGGCCGAAACTGATGTCCTGAAGAATGAGAAGGTCGAGGAGGTAGTCCTGCAGCTCCCGCTTCTCTACCAGTACTAGTGCCTGTGCTACCACCAGGTCTATCTCCCTCTAGCTCTGACTGTGGCACACTCCCAGAATCGGCGTGAAACTCCTCTGGAACTGGAACATGCTCATCCAAATCCTCTGAAACTGTATGAGTCTCACCATGATCACTATCAGTAGCATGATCATCCTCTAGCCAATCAGGGGCTACCTCCATAACAGGCTCCTCACGCTCTGCCCTCCATGCAGCGGTGGTGTCAATCTCATCCAATGAAATGGCCTTCGCATCAACTTTTCTCTGAAACTGCTTCACCCACAACCTGAGATTGTAGTGGACATAGACCAAATCATTAAGGCGCTGAGTATCCAACCTGGAGGAGGATCATAAATATTAAATATTACAGTGGCATAAATCTATAAATTAGAATTTAATAATTTAAATTTTATATTATAC
>LPNX010900221.1:428037-521560 GCA_001517045.1 Pseudotsuga menziesii | reverse complement strand
TAGGGCAAGATAAAAAATGCCAAAACGTTTTTTGGCATGCAAGCAACAAAAAAATACATAACAGTTGGAAAAAAAAAGTTTAAAACCCCATAAAAATCGTTATTGAAGATAGACAATTACATGGCAAAATAAATCAACAACAATCCCTCTTGGAAAAGTGAGAAATGATGGGCAAATTGTTTACTTAACTTCAGCTGTGGAAAATACCCCAAATGGCAAGATCCAATCTTCAATTTGATGCTTGATGGCAAAGAAAATGTTGACTAAATTTGCTCTTGATCTCTTGAAACCCTCTTCACTTGCCCTCTTAAACTCTTTGCTCACCTCCTACTGCACTGTCGGACTCAAAATGAAAAAAGAAAATGAAAAAAACCCACTTAAAAACCAACTTTTCCGTCCCTGTTCGCGACCGGCCGATTTTTTCAGTCGACTCGCGATTTCTCAGGGCGATTTCTCGGCAAAAAATCGGGAAAAAAGCGAAATAAATCGGTCCGATTTTTTAAGGCGATTTTTTTAAGAAAAATCAGGACACCTAAAAAACCGCGATTTTTCAGATCTCGGCCGATTTATCGGCGATGTTGGCAACACTGTTTTAAACCATGTATTTCTAATTTTGAATTTTAAACATAAAGTTAAATTTAAATGAATAAATTGCCATATATATATATATTAAAAATAAAAATAAATTTTAAAATATAAATATAAAACTATAAATTAAAAAAATAAACGTTTTTTAAATTTATTTTTCATCTTTTTAATACACCTTCAAAAACACGTGTAAACTCATTTTAATAGTTTCTTATGATATATATTACGTATATCACATATCGTTTTTAATATAATAATTAATAACATCATTAAATAAATTAAAAAAAATGTTAATATTGGGATGAACGAATAATACATAAATTTCTACCAAGAAAAAATTGAGTTAATATTAAGCAAATGAGATTATATGTAATAAACATTATTATTATATGTATTAAAATATCTTATTATCATATAATAGTTCATTCAAATTGCTATATTAAATTTTTACGTATGTATTTGGTTTTGTAACTTGAATTTACATGTCTAATTTATGTTGGTATAGATGCAGCTGTTTCAAAGGTTAAAAGTTGATCGTAAAATATGAACCTTGAATAGTACCTAAATTAAAAAATAAATGCTATTAATATTAAAATTCAACCAAATAAGAATATATATAGTAATTTATTATAATATAAATTTTATTTTTATAAAATAAATAATATTTTTTTATATTTAAATAATAATTATAATAGATTATTATATACTATGTGGCCAGGAAACGTGGGTACGAGTACGGGTACGGGTACGACACTTTTTGAAACAGGGTACTTCGGTACGTCGAGGGTATTATATATATATATAATATATAATATATATTAAAAATAAAACTGAAACATGTCACAATCACATGACTCACATGATACATCATGATCCAATGATCCATAGTACCATACATGCACATTGTCATTGCATATTCACTTTCAGATTTCGTCATTGATTCATTGAATTCATGGATTGAGTCATTGATTCATGGATTATGCTTTGATGAAGACATTTTGCTCTGTCTGTTGATGATTTTTAAGTGTGGACTGTGGAGTGATAGGAAAACTGAAAAAATTCAAAATTCAAAACAATTGTCAATTATTCAAGAATCAAAAATTAAAAATTAAAAGTTAAGGACTTCCAAGCAAACAAACAAAAGATTCTGTCTACAAATAAAGAGTAAAAAGTAAAACACAGTTACACAGTTACAAATTCTGTCCTAATCTGTTCTAAAGAGTAAATTACTAAATTTTGTCCTAATCTTTGTTTTTACAAATAAAGAGTAAAAACACAGTTACACAGTTACATAGTTATACAAAAGATTCTGTCCTAATCTTTATTCTTTTGAAAAGAATAAACTTTAAAGAGTATCTCTCTAGACTCTGAAAGAAATCTGTCCACAAATACACAGTTACAAATTTGGCTTTTAGTCTACTAGCAAAGAGAGGGACCACTGATTTTACATCGATAAAAAGTTTTTCAAGAGAAGTTTACAGCATTCCAATAGTATATCAGTGCCCTAAATTTAGCACTGTTTGGTGAAGTGCACATGTTTTCTTATGCCTTTTATGTTTGCAAAACCTGAATAAGATTCAAGCCAATTTTGAAAGTTGAGATCCCATTTTTAAATTTTTTTGTTGGAAGCTGGATTACTTCTCTGAAAGTTGTAAATGTCTCTTCTATACAGAAACGAAATTTGTGTTTCCAGGATAATTTTTCTGTAATTTAGTAAAATTTGCGTAAATATTGGAAGACAGGCTCGTATGATCAATTTAGAGCTATCTACTAGAGTAGCAAAAGGTTATTAACAAGCTAGTTGCCTTCCATGCGTCTTTTCTTTTATATGCTCTGCCATGTATAGAAATGTGTCTAAATTTTATCAGGCCAGGGTTCTATTATGCTGGTTACATATAGTTACGGTTTGGGGGGGTTTTAAATAGCAATGCAAACTCCACGATTTATGCCACATTGCCACGGCCCACGATTTAGAAAAAATTTATAAAATTTGTAAATTGCCGTACCCCAGGCATACCCAAAATCGGGGTACGCCGTACCATTTTCTGAAAACGTACTCTAAATTTTTTTACGGAGTACCCGGTACGTCATTAATGCTCGCGGTATGTGAGGGTACGTACCATTGCCGTACCCAAGTATGCGGTACGTGTACCCGATACCGGTACGTGTACCCGACCCCTCGATACGCGTACCCATGCAACACAGATTATATATAGTAATTATTTAAAAAACAAAAACTATTAATCATCAAATTGTTTTTATTATAAGATGTAAAGTGATTTTAATTTTAAATAAAGATTTGACATATATATTTTAAATATTGAAAAAGTAATTACATAATTTTAGTTTTGAATAGACAATTTACTTTTTGGTATTTGTAATTTATTTTATATTGAAATATAAAGAATACTTTTCTTTCTAAGTACTTTAAGAGTACTTTAGTATATTTATATTATTTTCATAATTAGTACTTTACTTACAACATTGATATAGTTAACTATGGGTTTTCACTCACCATTTACAATTTGACAAATAAGCATCCTTAAGTCAACCAATGCCACCTCAACTATTATAGATGATGTCATCCTCTAAAATGTGATTAGTTCTTTTAAAGTGGATTTTGATAGTACATTTTTTGTTTTGAGGGCCATTTTTTACCTCAACATTCCTCTAATGCTTGGATCTGATATAAACCTATTTGGATATGATATGATCTTATTTGGATTTGATCTGATATTATTTGGTTCAAGTTTTAAGTTTTAAGAGCTTCCAGTCATGCTTGTAGCTGTTCTCATCAATTTTGGTGTGAAAAATCAAATACCAAAAATCTTTTTCAAAATTTCTGCTGGGGATTTGATGTCAGTTTTCTCTCGAGTTTGTTGATATTATATTTTGTAAATCTTTGGATATTTTGGAAAGAATATCAGATTTTAGGAGTGATCCATTCACTCTCTTTGATCTTGAGCTTCCAGCAAATTCATACATGATTGCATGCACCAATATTCAGAATTTTGTTGAAAAAGGAGAAGTCTGTGCATTTACCATTTCGGTGGAGCACTTGGAACCATTGTTCCACACTCTTGGATCTGATATGAACTTATTTGGATTTGATACGATCTTAATTGGTTCAGGTTTTAAGTTTCAAGAGCCTCCAGTCATGATTGTAGCTGTTCTCATCAATTTTGGTGTGAAAAATCAAGTACTGCAAGCCACCTTCAAAATTGTTGCTAGAGATTTGATGTCATTCCACACCTTTGGATCTGATATGAACTTATTTGGATCTGATATGATATTATTTGGTTCAAGTTTTAAGGTGCAAGAGCCTTCAGTCATGCTTGTAGCTGGTCTCATCAATTTTGGTGTCACAAATCAAGTACCGCAAGTCTCCTTCAAATTCGCTGCTGGGGATTTGATGTTAGTTTCCTCTATGAGTTTGTTGATATTATATTTTGTGAATCATTGGTTATTTCTGAAGCTATATCAGATTATGGAGCTCAAGCATTCGCTCTCCAGAGACCCAAGGCTTCTCTACCTATCTATTTGATCGCATGTTCATCTCCTAACAGAACTAGTAAAGATGGAGACATTCTGCATTCGCCTAGACACTTGCTCCTAACACTTGGGGCTGATTTTACCTCACATCGTTTGACGTTCAAGGCTGCAATATATCAGTTGCTTGGGTGTTCCTCACTTTGAAAATCGAATCCAAGTGATAGATCAATTACACTCACAAAATTGCTAATCAAACATGCAAAATTCACACAAAAGGAGACTGAAATTGGAGCATAACTTAATCCTGTATTGAATAGGTGTACATTAGCCAACCATATGAAGTAATAGGCAGCTCAGATATATAATTACATGAGAGATTCAAAAGCACTAGGTTGCTATTCGAATTAGTCAAAAAGCAGGTTTACTAAAACTAGTCAAATACCCCATAGGTGCAAGAAAGATTTTTGAAATCTATGAATATGCTCACGAATTGGCTAAAGCATGTGGGTAAGCTAATAAGTGATGGAAAGACAACTCATTCATGCTTTTGTTTGGAGAAAAGGAAGGAGGATGATGTGGGCAAAAAACAAGGCAAGTTCTCCTAGACTAGCTTTTCCTTTATGCCTTAACACTGCTGTAAAGCAAGGTAGCTTTAAGAAAAAACAGAACTGCGCTTTTAGAAACCAGGAATAAAAGCAGACTTGCTAAAATAGTTTCCAAGATGATTCCAAAGCGCTCCATGACCCAGTTTAGCAAGTATTGACTTCTAGGTGCATGTGGAAGCCAACTAACATAGAGAGGAATCTAGGAATATAGGAATAAGACAAAAATGATTAATTAATGTCAAATATGGGTAACTATGGGTTGATTATTCTAACACTCACATGGTTTGAATTATCAAGTACTTTTGCTCTCTTATCAGTTGATTTTCGTTGCTCTACATGGGTCCAATTTTCATCTAGCAGCTGTCTATATTTATGATTCAGTTGAGCATATTCTTCTTCTTCCAAAGAGGAAGATTCCTCTAGACATAATCATTTAGTTTGGATTCAGAGGTTCACATGCACAGTTTCAGGATATTGTTGCACAAAGGAACCAAGATACTGCATTTGCCGCTGCATAGTGCTGCAAATTGCAGCAAAATTTTCACAAAGTTTTATTCAAAACTTGTTTTTTTTTATTCTTGCTTATTTTGAGGGGGGGGTTTTCCCATGAGGTTTTCCCCTATTTCCTCGGTTTATTAAGCAACATTTTTTTATTCTTTTAGATTGTATATGGGTGACTTTTGGCCTTGTTGCCAGGGCTAACAGTTGTCCAAGTTAGGATTCAGAGGGGGTGTTAGGATTATAATCCTCCCTTGTCCAAACTGTCTAATAGATTATATTTGCCTAACTTAGGAGTCATTTAGTTATTATTGACTCCATCTGACGAGATTTGACTTGTAGGGAATTCCATGATCTACAAGGAAAAGTTATCCCAATGATATATGGTTGGAACATAAGCATAAATCCTCTAGAAGCATGTATTATGACTCTTAGACCCATAATAATCTCATGAAGAGATTTGGTGATTAGAAGCAGAAAGCTTCTCTGCTTCTACAAATGTCGGTCTATCTGTTGCTTCAACAAGATTTACTCAACCGACTTCTGAGAGACAGAGGGAGTTATCCCTCAAAGACAAGGATTCAAGTCTATTACATATGATAGAAACCTGAC
Source organism: Pseudotsuga menziesii (assembly GCA_001517045.1). NCBI lineage: Eukaryota > Viridiplantae > Streptophyta > Pinopsida > Pinales > Pinaceae > Pseudotsuga > Pseudotsuga menziesii. Next base: position 515,765 of record LPNX010900221.1, on the reverse strand, counting down.
GACACTGATGTCATGACTCAAACAAGACAATTGAAGGATCCTTGATGAACTTGGTCGTCACCAAGATGGATAATTACCTTCCCGTTTACATTCACATGCCCAAGTTAGAACCTTCAAGAAAGAAGGCAACATTCGTGGGATATCGCAAGTCTTCAAAGACTTACAGAATATACATCTCAGGATTGAGGCAAATCGAAGTTAGTCGGGGTGTAACCTATGAAGAAGAAATGGCTATTTGAAAAGGAAGAGGATCAAATATGGAGATCGATGACAATGTAGAGATGCGATCATCTCCCCTCCAAACATTAAGAGGGAGTATGAAGAAATGAATAAACCAATCAGTCTCATTGATCCAGTTGAGCCAGATGATGCTCCCACAGATATGGCAGTAAGTCGGAAAAGACCCATATGGGCACGACAGATTTTGCAGAATACAGAGGAGCATGAAACTCCACATGGAGCAAATGGTAGTATTGAAAAATACAAGGCTAGGTTTGTAGCCAAAGGGTTCTCTCAAAAAGAGGGAGTCGATTATGATGAGACATCTGCTTCTATGACTTGATATACTTCCATCAGATCGATTATTGCTATTTCAGCTATGGGATGGAGGTTGTATCAGATGGATGCCAAGACAGCCTTTCTCAATGACATTGTTGATACATATCTTCTTGGGATTAGAAGTCTGATAAAGGAAAAAGAAGATTTTCCTTAGTCAAGGAAATTACACCATGGATATGCTGAAGAGATTCGGAATGTTGGACTACAAGTCTATAGCTACTCCGATGGATGCAAATTTGAAGAAGTTGAGAGATTCTGCTTTAGATTCAAATTTGATCGATCCTACTATGTATCACTAGTTGATTGGATCCTTGATGTATCTGACGAACATCATACCAGATATTTGTTTTGCTGTGAATGCCTTCAATCAATTCATGTGCGAACAGAGGTAGATTCACTGAACTGCTGCAAAACATGTGCCCAGATACTTATGTGGCACTGTGGGATATGATCTATGATATAATTTAGATTGAGACTTGAGATTGTAAGGGTTTACAGACTTAGATTGGTCTGGGTGCACTATAGATAGGAAGAGCACTTCAAGATGTCGTTTCAGTTTGGGTTCTGCTGTAATTTCCTAGTACAGTTGGAAGCAGAACTCGGTAGCTCTCAGTACTGCAAAGACCGAGTATATGATTGCAAGTTCAACAACCTGAGAAGCAGTTTGGATTCGTAAACTTCTTGCCGGATTCTTTGGCCAGATTCATAGCCAACCGTGATAACCAGAGTTGTGTGCAAATGTCAGTGAATCCTGTATTTCACGACAAGTCGAAGCATATAGAGATTCAGTATCACTTCATACATGATATTGTACGAAAAGGTGCAGTCGAGCTCTAGTATATTCTGATAGACGACTTGACTATAGATGTTCACACCAAGCCTCTTCCCAAGATGAAGCTTGAATACTTTCGCGGAAGACTTGGAGTAGAAGAGAACATATCCCTCCTTGAGAGGGAGAGATGACTGAGAGACATTTACCATACTTATTCCCAGGTACCTTTGCTCATCTAGGTTATCAGATAGGTATGGGAGAAATCTCATCAACAGATGAGACAGACAGGTAGTAGAGGGTCGAGTTCACACAGGTGCCTTTGCTCATTTAGGTGATTAGCCATGTATGGAAGAAACCCCATCGACAGGTGAGTCGGATAGGTAGCAGATGGTCGTGTGATTGCATAGACACCTCTACTCGTTTAGGTTCTCAACCAAGTATGGGAGTAACCCATCAACAGATGAGACGAACAGGCAGTAGATGGTCGTGCGCATTTACTCGTTCAGGTTCTCAGCCAGGTATGGGAGTAACCCATTGGTAGATGGGATGAACATGCAGTAGATGTTCGTGCATATTTACTCGTTCAGGTTCTCAGTCAAGTATGGGATTACCCCATCAACATATGAGAAGAACATGTAGTAGATGGTCGTACACATTTGCTCATCCAGGATCTCTATCCAAAGATGGAAGTATTCCATTGGCAGTAGAGACAGATAGGTAGTAAGAGATATTCTCTTAGACATCCGGATAGAACAAATTCATAAAGACAACCTTCAATACGTTTAGAGATTGTAGAGACAGTATAGATGTATAGATGAAACGCAGATGATCGTGATGCTGATGAAGACCGAAGAATACCTTCCTTGTTGAGAGAGAGTGTTGGAGTTTGTGCAACTTTGGAAGCTATTCTTACTGTTCTTGTATTGTACCTCCTACGGGAGATGAACTTATTGTAATCAATCATACAAACCCTAGAAGAACAATGTAGACCTTGGGGAGAAAAGCAAGCAAAAGAAAAGATAAAATAAATTATAAAATATAAAATATATTGCTCACCCAAGAGAAGTCGGCCCTAGTCAAAATATTAGTGGAAAATCTGTATAAATAGGAGGCACCTCTCCTCATTATTCCACACAGCAGCAGCACAGAAGTTCGCAGTTTTCTGGGAGAGAGAGAAGTTCGCATATACTGCAGAAGAAGACTGTTTTCCAGGGTTTCTATCTTTGGAAAGCTTTTCCATATTTTCTCTCTCTTCTTCATTATACTATGATCTCAGAATTATCATCTCTAGATGATGGTTGCTGGGTTTTCTCCCATTTGGGTTTCCCATGATAAAAATACTCATGTTACTGTCGTGTTATTGTTCAGTGCTTTGTCTATCTTCTGGTGATCCTATTGATAAATACAATTAAGATATACTACTATAATCTTATGAAAATATAACAGGAAGGGCATCGAAGACATAACCAATGAAATTCCGGTTGATGAAGATATGATTGTCCTTCTCCTCGTTGCATCGATGATGAAGATTGAATCAATCCCTTTGTTGAACCACCTCAGATTATGGATCTAGTTGCTATTATAGACAATTACCATATGCAGTTGTTCCATTATGATAAAGAATTGGAAAATTTTGGAAGCCAAATCTTCGATGAGATTTCTTGGGGCTTAGTTCAGTCGTTCCTCTCCAACACTGAGGATGGAGTAAGGTGTCATACAGAGAGTTCCTTTACAGGTATTAAGCTAATGGGTTTGTCTTCTCCTAGTATGGGCCATGATTATCATTCCTAGTGATATCTCTCAGGAAGCATTACAGAAGATGAGCATCCCTTTCTATCCAGTATTGGTAATTTTTCAATAATGTATTTCACTGGAACCAAGACAGGTATGTGGACTAGTATATACTTCTCCTTACCATGATACTTATTATTTATCATTTCACTTAAAATCCGAAGTTATGAACTTTGTGGAGGACAATCTCAAAATTTTAAAGTTTATTGGTGATACAAACATGATTATTACAAAGATAAACAAATGTTTGCATGTCCAAAAGAATGCTTGAGCAAGTATAGGGACATGTTACAGTTGACCTTCAAAGATTCTTTGAAAATTTTCCAAGGCTCATCTTTGCAAGTTGTCTCCCAAGTTCAGGATCAAATAGCCAATTGCAAAAAAATTTCACAAAACAAATATATGATGGGGAGTGTATACTTGAGTTCGGTACACGCATGGATAGATAAAGCTTAGGAAAGTATCCATTCTCCCTAGCGAGAATTTCAAGGCTTCCAGATTCTCATAATCATTCGTCCTTCTGTCTCCACTCCAACAAAGATACTGGTACGTACACAGTTTATTAATGATGTGATTTGTCTTGGATTATTTTCAAAGACAAAGGAAGAAAAATTGGCATGAATAATAAGCTCAAGCTAAGTCATTGTGTTTGCCGATTTTGAAGCTTCATAATCAAAATTTGGTGAATTTGATTGGACGACGAATTTATCGTTGAAGTTTGTCGAATTTAATGGAGCCCTAACCCACCACCCAATTTTTCTATTTGGACTTCGACTAAGGAACTGCGACCCACATGTTTGTTTGGTGCTGCTTAATACTCTTGGTCTCGAGTCGCGTCCATGCCTGGCCTTTTTTTCTTGTCCTACCCTTCAATTGTTATGCGTGCTCCTCGACTGGTCTATGCACGTTCGCTTCAACTGTTATGCATGCTCCTCTGTTTTCAGCAAGGTTCCCTGTGGCGTTGTCTGCCTGTCAGATAAAACGCATAACATTTCCATCTACATTTAATCCTGCTAGGACATGCCCTAACCACATGGAGTAGGGTTCTCCATTGGTGAGGTGGCTTTCGTAATGACCTAGTAGACTAGCCTCTTGAGTTAATCACTTTCTTCATGCGTTTTCCGCTAATGATACCTTAACTTTGCATCTACGTCAAAGTTGGTTTCCCCTCTGTGCTTTGTTGCCTTTCCAATGTCGATTTGTTGTGTGTCCTAGTAGCTATGCATAAGCTTGAATGTTAACAGCCAACTCCAACATATGATTCTTGAGCTCTTTTCAAAGAAACTCGACATATAAAGCATAATGAAAGGGGGGTTAATTGATGAAGATATGGAAAAGGGAGGGTCAAAAACCTAAATCCTCGAACTGGAACACAAATTCGAACCAGGTGACTTAGGGCTCAAGTGGCTACATTGGTTGTATGATTTCACTTGACCCTTCTCTATTATCATAGTTAGGGTAGGTAGATATAGTTTCATCTGAGTTAAACATTTACTATTACCCACGCATTACACTTGTGGTTATTTCATTTTAAGTTATTTGCATTTTCATGGTAAACAAGGCAGGACAAAAGTGTTTTCTTCCGATGCATTTGATGTCTTTGTTATTAGATGTGTGTGCAGGGGCCCAAAAGATCCTAGGGGTTCTCACACCCTCCGGAGAAGAGAACATGTCCCACAGTTGGAGCCAGTTGTTACACCTCAGATCTACTACAGTGTTCTAGTAGGACCAAGCCTAGACTAAGAGGTCCAAAATTTGTATTGTAAAAGCCATAGTCGGTTATATTGTATGGATATTTTGATTAGGGGCTATTGTCCCCCTGGATTGGTCATGGAATGATCCCTTGGTTCATGTTGAAATCACATGTGAATGCTTCCATTTAATCCGCATGAAATAATTTTTGGGTAATTTCTTGTGATATATTGGCTTAATAACAATTCACACTTTTATTTTTTCCTAATCGTCATGAGTTGTAACTTGTTGCTATATTTCATTATACATGTGGATGGTTCTAAATGATTAATTTCTCAGCCATATCTTATTTAAATTGTGAATGCCATGACATATACATACGCTTATGTCATACATTACTATTTTCTTATTGATTGATCTTATTGGCTTATGTGTCATACTTTCGTTTTTATGGTCATCATTTTAGTCACATCCTTCAATTCATTAGTTACTGTCTTGAACCATTGTTGTTTTCCTTACAGAAAGGTTGGCTAGGGTCTCTCCCTTGGTTAGTCTAGGCTTGCTCACCTATAAGTTTAGGATACCTAAAAGAGGAGTTTCCTCCGCTAGTGACGCGTTGGGGAGGGAAGTGTTAGTGTTTATATAACTTTAGCAATATAATTTTCATCTCTTTCAACTTTACTTATTATTCACTTCATCCCACAATTATAGCATTATTCATATGCATTAGAAATAAAATCAACGATCACTAAAAGATAACCATGCACAAGAGACACAAAGATTTTAACTTGGGAAACCCAAAGGAGAAACAACCCAACAAACATTTCTGTGAAGAAAATCAATATAATACAAGAACAATACCAATCATAAAGATTAAGCCCTTGCACAAGAATCTGCTCTCCTTCCACAAGAAACTCTAATGAGGGTAGCGAGTCTACAATAGAACAAGAGAGCCCCAAATATTTCTCCTTTTGATCTTGGACAACCCAGCTAGGTGATGTGCACTTGTGTGACAGAAAAGTGTGTTGTGAATGTGTCAAATGAAGTGTGAGAACACTTCTATTTATATTTTTTAGTTGACCAGAAATTTCCACAATTAGGTCGGCTTGTACTTTTACTTATCTTTTATTTATCATCAAGTTGACTTGTCATTTTTGTCTTCTGAGTCCAAGTTCCCCATTTCACTGGGCTATTTTTCATTTTCTTGTCTTTTGCTTTCTTTGGGACTTCTTCAATGGATTGTCTTGACTTCATGAACAATTTTTCATCATGGAAAAGTTCTCATTGATGTCTCATCACATGCGGTCATATTCTTCCCTAAGAGCTCTAATGTTGATTTGACCATACTCTAAGAAGTCATGGACACTTCTTAGAGCCAATTGTTAACTTCAACATTATATTAGACTTTGTCTAATATACAAGGAGATAAGATCTCATTGTAACAAAGAGCACTCCCACACAATAAGTACGGGAAATTGTAGCCATACCTAATACTAAAATCCCCGCTCCCAACACTCCCACATTCTGGAAACACATGCAACACAGGTATTTTACCATGCTACACACTCCTGTGCTCTAGAAACTCATGCAACATAGGCATTTTCCTATGTTACCAGATTCATTTATAGAGAATCCAGGATCCACGGTTCTGAGAATCTACTAGGAACACAAAATCCCTAATCTTTGCACATTAAATAGCCCCTTCCTTCATTCTAAAACACATAAACCTGAGTTTTTTGTAAGAGTCTGCATTTATAAGCTTGTCAGTGCGATTTAGAGCAAACTAGATTTGGAGCTAAAAGTTCCATGTTTTTGTTTATTATATCAATATCAAACTCCTGTGCAACTTGTTCATAACAGTAAATTAATTCCTCTTAACATTAATTTTTTTGTTGTAAAATTACACAACTACAAATGTAAATCAATTGCCATATCTTTTTGTTTTCATGTAAAAGATTAGATATATAAATTTAAATTATTCAATCAATTCGGTCTAGCCCGAGTGTTTGTAGGATCGAGTGTTATCCTCCCCACCTAGTTTCTATTCCTATGACATGATGAGCTCATAATGAGTATATTGTTGTACTCAGTTCAAGCCCTGTTGCCTTGAAGAATCTAAGCCCGGTTGTTGACTAGGCCTTTTGCCTTGAAGAGTCTAGGGATTACACCGGGTACCATCCTCAAAATTAGGGGAAGTGCCCAGGATGTTTTCCCTGGGAATTTACCTGGAAAAAAAACTAAATTTAAATTATCCTATTAGAATATTGTCTGTTCACAGGTTCCTGTATCCTAGAATTTTATATTGAATTCTTCCAACTGCCAGCGTTCAGTAAAAGAAGCATTTGATTAACCCTGTTACATAGAACTTTAATATGCAGTTTCTATTTCTGATCGCATACTCTAATATTCCTAAATAAAGCTCAAGCTAATTCTATTTCATTTAGCATGCCTATTTTTTGTCATTTATCTTGCAGGATAATGTATCAAAATGTCTGTACCTACTTACCGTCAAATGAGGCCACTCATTCTTTGAAGATATCTTTTCGTTTCCAATGCAACCTAAATGAGTTTCCAGTGCAGCAAGCTTATCTGAAAACAGGATTGCGGTAAATTCAACAGGGACTTGCTGCCCACGGAAAACACCAAAAGTAGCAACTGCAGTAACACCATGAGCCCTCTTGTGAGCAAGGGTTACATGGGCACTATTGAGAGTGTTCTTTACATTCTTTTCCTCGATAAATATCTTAGCACGTGAATCAAGATCAGCTATCTGTACCAAAAGAAAAAAGAAAGGAAGAAAATATTAATATTGAAATTTCTCTCACCATGTAAGCATTTGAATCAAATATATTACACTGCTGTAAGATGCTTTTAAAGTTTAGATGATAAACAGTACCTTATCAAGCAATGCTTTGGTTTCATCTGTGACCAAAGAAACTGCAGCAAAAACAATTGTCCCAAGCTTGCGTTTCTCTGTTGCAACAACTTCATAGTCTCCTTTTGCAATAGCCCGCAGATCCTCCAACACATGCTTCACAGCATGTTCAAATGGGACCTACAACAGAGAGGAATGTCAGGAATAGCTTTATGCTATAAATCATATCATATGTATCACAAGTTACACCTGAACTGATTCAATTGCTGGAAAATTTATTGAATTTGACAGAAAACTATCTCGTCCAAAAATATTAGACTGGCAAAATGCCATTGTTTAGAAAAATAAAATATATTACTCTGAACTTATTCAGTGTTGTCAATGAAGATTTTAGTAATAACGAGTTCAAATATTATCCTCAAAGGCATCATCTTTTGTCATATACGCTGAATATAGTGGCTAATAACCTATGTCATATGTACGTCTAAGTTACCGGAAACGGCACTTTCACCCTCCAGATACGCCAATCCCCAAATCCGATACGGATACAGATGGGATACGGCCCTGATTCGGCACAGATACAGATCTAAAAAAGTGGATACGGATCGTAAATTTTGGAAACGGATCGGCAAATATTGGAAACTGATCGGGCAAAATTGGGTATGGATCCGGCTAGATTTGATCTGCATCAGCAAACCCGGATACGTTTGGCCCATAAAAAATCCCGGATACGATTTGGCCCGCCTGTCAATTAAAAAATTATTAAATGGTTGTCTTTTTATGTTATAACCTACGCCGGCCTCCCTCGACTCTCAACACACCGGCGGGCACCAGCACTGTGCTCAAGCAGTGAGCACCGAGGCAGCACAAGCAGCAGAGGTCGTAAAGGTCGTTGGAGCAGAGCAGCGAGCACAAGTAGTGAGCACCGAGGCAGCACTTAGCACCGAGCCGGGTGAACTTTGAAGTCGTTTACGGCCGGGTGCAACAGAGGTCGTTTTAACTTTTAAGTTTACGGTGGAGTCTGGACTTGTTGGAGCATCAGCAGAGGCAAAGTTATTGGAGCTCTAGCAGCAGAGGTGACATTGTTGGCATCCACGTTCCACTGTCCAGCGGCCAGCCTCCAGGACCCAGGTTAATTTTAAAATTTATATTGCCATGAGTTATGAATTTTTTTTATTGTTTCCAGAATCTGTGGTGATGGTTAACTTCACCAAGGCGGATTGAACTGTCAGCCTTAAGGCTTAAATCTGCTTTAGAGTTGGCTTCACTTGGATGACCTTCAATTTCCAAAAGAGGGTAATTAATAATTATTTTAAGCCTTAAGGAGTTCGAACTGTCAGCCTTTATTTTTAATTTAAGAGTTGGCATCACATTTTTCATTGATTAAACTTAATGTAGGAGTAATGCATTTGGGATGATCTTATTTTCTTTGAGAATCTCATTGTATGCTAATTCTGGTCATTCTGCATGACATGAACTTGATTTGAGAACTCCTTAGCTCTCCTAAAGCATCATCATATATGGACAAAAAGCTCATTTCAGGGCCTTTCCTGTCTGGTGAATTCCAATAGTTGACCAGTATTTATGCAAGTTTGGATGGGGTTTTGTTCTGTGGCAGATTTATCTTCTGCATTTTTCAGCTGTTATCCAACCATGTTTTCATTTCCAAGCGTTTGACTTCACTGTAAATTTTAAGTGCCTGCAAAGTTCAAATTTTTAATTTTCTTTTGATTTCAGGCTTAATATAGAGCCATTGCTAAATCTGGAATTTTATCCAGTAGAGCCATCATAATCTAAATTTGCCTGAGATTAATTTAATGCCAAAGCCAAACATAGTGATTTTGTTGCTGGAGCCTGGTGTTCTTCCTAGTTGGTTCTCCAGGGCATAATAGCATATCTGCAATTTCAATGTTCATTGCATTTTCTGTGTTTCCAGTTACTTCAGGAATGAACTTATGAAGCCTTTAAAGTTTAAAGTTTAGCCAAATCCTCCTTATAAATGGGATAAGAATCAAGATCCATCATCCACCATTGATTATAATTAATTATTACAGTCTACTGATTAGTAGATTATGCATACATTATGTATATTGAAGTCTGATATAGACTACTGATTCACTGAATTGATTATGCATACAGACTTCTAACAGCATATTCATAATTCATAATTGATGATCAGTTTGTAATATTGTATTTTTTTTGGTCCTACGGGCCCCAGGGTACAGGTTACTATTCATTTGCAGACTGCATCATCATCATGGAATCGTCATCTGTGAATGTTGGGGAACAGGAAATTGAATCCGCCTCCATAGAGAAAACTGATCCAAAGTCTCCTCTTTGGAAATATGTCACTGTTGTGGGGAAGATCCAAGGAGGGGGTTCACTAATATGGATTTGCAGTGAATGTCAAAAAGAATTCAAGGCATCCTACACTCAAGTGAAAGCACATTTGCTTGGGATAAAGAACAATGGCATTCGAGTATGCATCAGTCCACCTAAATCGGATGGAAAAGATGGAAAGGGTTTGAGCAAAGAAAAACTCGCAAAATATAAGAAAGAACAGGATGAGGTAGATGCTAAAGCAAATGAGTCAAACGCTTCCTTTCAAATGAATCAATTCAAACAACCTACAAGAATGGGGGCATATTCATCAAAGAATCAATTTCCCTCTCATGATGATCATGAAACTGGTAGTCCTTCTAGTTCGAACTTCAAGCGGTCTAATTTGGGACCGCTTGAAAAGAGTTTTAATAATGATGCTCAATGCACAGCGGATGAAGCTATAGGTCGGTGCATTTATGCAAATAGCCTTCCTTTTAACCTTGTGCGATCTCCTTATTGGGTAGAGATGATTACAGAAGTTAATAAAGCCCCAATAGGATACGTTGGCCCTGGTTATGAGAAGATCCGCACTACACTGTTGATAGGTGAGAAGCTACGTTTGTAGGGTGCATTGAACCCCATTCGTCTTTCATGGCACTTATCAGGGGTGTCCATCATTTCTGATGGATGGAAAGATCAAAGGAATAGGCCTTTGATCAATGTGATTGCTCAAAGCCCTAAAGGGGCAATGTTTTTGAAGGCAGTGGATTGTGAGGGGCAGCAAAAAGATGCTCAATTCATTGCTAACATCTTGATAGAAGCAATTGAATTTGTGGGGGCAGAAAATGTTATCCAAGTCATAACAGACAATGCAACAGTATACAGAGCAGCGGGCCTAATTGTTGAAGGCAAATATCAGCACATCTTTTGGACCCCTTGTGCTGTTCATTCATTGAACCTAATGTTGAGCAAGATGGGTACTCAAATTGAGTGGATGCGACTTATTTTTTAGGAGACAAAGGAAATACAAGCCTTCATCACAAACCACCACATGTCCCAAGGCATTTACAGGGAATTCGCAAAGTTGGAGCTTCTTAAGGTACCAAAAATCTAAAGTTTAAACTTGTAAAGTTTGTTTCATAAATCTTATAGTTATGACTCTAAATTTTAATTTTTAGAATTAGATTTTAATTTATTGAAATCTTGAGTTGTCACTTGCAGGTCGCAGAGACTCGTTTTGCCTCTCACATCATAGTCTTGACGAGGCTTATGCAGATGAAGGAATCTTTACAATCAATGGTATGCAGTTCTCTTTGGAATCAATGGAGGCAATCCCAAACTGAAAGAGCACAAGCAGTGAAGAGGTTGGTTGTTGATGATGAATGGTGGGATAAGGTGGAATACCTCTTGCCATTTACTAAGCCAATTGTAGATTTGATACGTATGTTGACACAGACAAGCCCAATTTGGGAGAGGTGTATGAGGGCATTGACTCCATGATAGAGAAGGTAAGAGTGGTCATCAATGCCAAGGAGCAGGACCCAAATGAAGTCTTTTACAAAGAAGTAAAAGACATATTGACCAAAAGGTGGAACAAGATGACCACTTCATTACACCTTTTGGCTTATGCAGTGAATCCTAAATATTATTCCGCAGAGTTGCTAAATGATCCAGAAAGAACTTTGCCAAACAATGACCCAGAAGTCTCACAAGGATATAAGAAAGCTTTGAGAAAGCTATTTGTAGATCCTGATATTGCCTATATGATTTGTGAGGAGTTTTCACATTTTGTGGGATCTGAGGGTTTGGGTGCAGGTAATGATCCTTTTTCATCTTAAGCATCAAAATCATTGTTATTTCAATATGATTTTCTTAGATCATTTCAAATTCATTTAAGATATGAGGGTTTGAACTTTGAAATTTGGGTGCAGATATTGAGACTATGCAAGACAAGACCAGACTAAGCCCACTTAATTGGTGGAACTTCCATGGTGGGGAAATTCCAAATATCCAAAAATTGACCGTTAAGATCTTGTCACAAGTTGCTAGTTCCTCATCAGCAGAGAGGAACTGGAGCACATATGGCTTCATCCATTCGGTGAAGCGAAACAGATTGGGATCCAAGAAGGCCGAGGAACTTGTTTATGTCCATTCCAACCTTCGCCTTCTGTCACATAAGAAGGATGAATACAAAATGGGGCCCACCAAACTATGGGATATAGAACCAAAATTGCCTGACTTGGATATGACATTGAATGCCATGTCTCATATGAATCCATTTGATGAGGAGGTACCATCAAGTGGACATGGTAGCAATGCTCCCGCTTCTACTTCTAGAGACAATCAAAGTGCTAGTGTTGATGTGGATCATTGTCACCTGGACAAAAAACATTTTTGATGATATGTAAATGTAATTTATAATTATGTTTTGAACGTTTGAACTTTGAAGTTGAACAATGAACAATGAAATTATGAATATGCGTAATGCAATGTACATTGACAATATGTTGCCACTCAATTCGATTTGTAATTTGCATATTTGTTGATGATGAGAATTTTCAATTATCATATGATGTATTATGTTAAATTGTTAATATGTAGTTTTATTATTTAATTTAAAATTTAAATGATGAATGTTAAATTTTAGTTAAATTATATATATATATATATATAGCCGCTTCCTTACCGTATCGTATCCAGTTTTTTTGAAAATTTGTCGTATCCGTGTCCCTCCCCGTATCCGTTTCCGTTTCAATGCAACTTAGTTGTACGTTTTCACAACATTTGAGGACTAGGGGTCCATAAGTTTTGGTGATGCATAAGGACACAACCAAAATTTTAGTGGACGGTAGGAGATGGAACATAAACCCCCAATATAATATAAGACTTTTACTAGTATCCAACTAGTAACCACAAACTTGTTCATTAAGACTCAAAACTACAGTCATTATAATACACAGTAAGTGAAACCAACTCCTATCAATAATACTCTATTAAAAGCAGACAAAGAGCTAACTAACTAGTCAATCGAAACATAAGATTAATGCAGATACAAAACCATGTCAAGTATACAATGTGTATGTCAAGGAATGTTGTGGCTAGATGCAAAGAGAGAAAGAGAGTGTATGGCTCACCATTAATTATAGAAAAATATCAAAGAAATTAGAATTAATAAATAATCACACAAGATTATTCGATGTCCATTGGCTATGCCGCTATAGTTTAAATAGGTTCATTACTAAACCAAAATCAACATGATGGCATGCATCGTCATCCAATATGATATAAAACAATTATGTCAGTTTTAACTTTTAAATTTAAGAGGCTGAAAAGCTAAAAATGCGTAATAGGGTCCCCCTATTTAAAAAAAACATAGAAATAATAGCTAGAAAGTCATTTTTTGACATTTTTCTTTTGGGTTGTTAGGCACCATTAGCGGATGCCCCAGTCAACTCCTTTAACAAGGGACAGTCCACTGCCATGTGTAATATCCCCATGACATCCTTTGCTTACTAAGAAAGGCAGGAAACGTTCTCAAGCCTTTCCTCATCCAAGGTCCACAGAAAACACATCCCCAGCCAGGCCGCCCCCAGGACCGCAACAGAGTTGGAAGTCCTAGTAGAACTTGAGAACAAAGAGATATGTTTCCACTGGAGGTGCTTGGAAAATGTGCCAAATATCTAGGGTAGACATCGCCTGCTGATGAGAGGGACATGTTGCTTGTTACCACCCAAGTTGCACTTGGATGGGCTTGCAGTTGAGTTGCCAAAGATTGAACAAGTCAATTGTTCAAAATTCAAAGTTCAGAAGTCTAGCCAGCGATTATGGCCCCCTTTTTTTAAATTTCCATACCATGATGGGGGAATCGGAATAAAGTGACGTAGCATGACATTTTTTTGTAAAAGGCTTGGCCTTCCTAGGACTTGGTCATCGGTACATTACTCTAGAGTGTTTTTTTCTTGTTAATTATAAATTGCTTTTCAATGACTTGTAATTTTCAATTTTTTCACTCAATCGTTCAAAGCTGGAGTATTTGGCCTAGTGGTTAGGCCTTCAAGATTGGAGTAATTGGCCTGGTAGTTAGGCCTTCAAAACTGGAGTAACTGGCCTGGTGGTTGGGCCTTTAGGGGGTTATTAAAGCTTAGTGTTTAATGTATACTACCATGCTAGTCATTATTCTAGAGTCTTAAGGACATGTGTTCAGTCACCCTAGGAATTTTTTAATTTTTTGTTCATAAAATATTTCCTATAAAACGAGATATTTTAATTGTAAAATTTCAAATAAGTCATAAAATTGGTACTAGGAGGTGTAGTTTGCCATGGGGGTGCTCGTTTTCTAATTCGGAGCACACACTTTACCTATGTACCCACTTACAAAGTGAAATTAGTGATTTTTAATCACTTAATTTCATTTTTTTCGAAAAGTGCATAAAAAGCCAAATACATAGGAAAAAATTAGCATCCTATAAATTAGGGAACATGTATGGGACATGTTTTGAGTCTTGTTTTAGTCCTCTGCATTGGTGGCACCCTATAGGGCAGTTAAAGGCGAGTTAACTCATTGATGTGGCAGTGGGTGAACATTCCAAAGAGAGGGAGGTGCACTTAATGAGAGAAGGGCACACCTCTTGAGAGGATGTGGCAAATAATGAGTGGAAAAGTGGCCAACATCCTGAGAGGTGGCGTTTTCCTCACTAGTTAACTTGAACTCACTTTGAGCCAACTCCTAAAATCACTCAAGTGCGCCCTCGGTTAACTCATCTTGTGTTCCACTTGGGAAATGCGCCCTCCTTGTGAATTCACCCACTTTTGGCTATTTAAGCAAAGGCTTTCCTCCTAATTCTAAGAGAACAGTGTGGAGCCTCTGATGAGCTCTGATTGTATTGTACTATCTTATGTTGGATATAAAAGGCCTTGGAGGTCACAAAGTGGTGTAGCTCTTTCATGTGTGGATGATAATTGTTAAGTGCTTATGAGGTAATCTGTATTGTGTTTTTTCTTGTAATATTGTTGGTTGAGTTCAACCTTTGAAAGGGAGCTAAGTCCCAGTAGGGTAAGATTAGAAAGCTAGCTTGCTTATAGTCTTATTGTTCATTTGCTTTAAATCTCTTTGAAGTGAATGTTTATTTCGGCTAATGTTCATGCTTTCTAAGTTTCTATTGTAGGTGGCATCAAGTTATTTAACCATTTTTCTTTGAAAGGATTTCTAATTTACAGGTTATCTTGCTTAAAAGAGAGGTTGAGTGAGTAAGCATCCTCCTCATCTTCAAGATCTACAAAAGAACATAGTGCCTCTGTGCTCCACCATACAAGACTCCATTGTCCAAGCTTTCCAAGGGATCAAGCTTCTTCTTCTCCCTCCAATTTTTAAATCAATCTTTTGGTACTTTTTTTACATGAGCAAAGTAGATCTATTTAAAAAGAATATCAAATATTAGTTTGCTAAGTATCGTTTTAAAGACAATATCTAGGTGTTTAAAGCTTCATTTTTAGTAGACCTAGCTTCCTAGCCAAGTATTTATACTCATTTAGATTTATATCTTCCAAAGTTCTTAAATTTAAGAAAAAAATTATGCTTCTAATGCTTGATTTGGCATATTTTAATATTTAGTGCCACTCTAGTGGTTTTCTTTTGCCTTTTGATGAACATGTGGGCTACCCGGTGCCTGGTCTCCATACCCCCTAGGGGGATCAGTGTCATTTTAGTGGCGTGCATTTTCTGCTTTCTGCTTTTATCTTTCGATAAACTAACCTTAGATTAATTTCCTTTTCTTAGGATATATTAGTTTAGATGTTGTTTATTTGTTTCCTTTTCCTTAAAGAAATGAACCAAGACTCGAGTCCCCCAGTATACTCTCTTGTGACCATTGCAGGACTTGCTTGATAGTTGGTTACAATCAAAAAGGGGATTTCGAGTGGCTAGTATAATGGGGAAATCCATCTAAAGCTTTATTGTCAAAGTGAGAGATTACATTTAACATGGCACGAAGTCAAGGGGATACTCATTAATGAGATTCGTTCTCTCCCTATTGGACACCCGACACTGTTGCTCTGTACTCACTTTGAGGGTAATTATTTAATGGGAAAAACCAAGAACTAACCCACTTTAAGTAGCTCACCCCTAATAAATTTAAAACAAACCAAGAGAATTTAGAAAAAATCCCTTTCATCATTTTACCTTTATATCTCGGCATTGGTCTTTACTTGATTCAGTCTTTTATTCAAAGTGTTAAGTTGACATACTGTTAGAGTAATTTTTTCTTTCATACTGTTTTTATTTTAACTTAATAAACTCCTAAATTTTATTTATGCTCTAGAGTAATCAACCTCAACTTATTTTTGTATAGGGACCACCCCCCTTGGCTTCGGTGGGAGTTGTCCTAGACGGAGGAGTCAAGTGTTAAGTGACAGAACTTGGCTCATGACCTGCCCCCAAGGATACACCTAATGTATTAAATATTTATGCCACGTTACCTAAGGTGTGTATTAGAAGATAACATTGCTAACCTCTGAATTTGTACTAGCAATAGGTGGAACTCTCCTACCATTCAATGCAGAAGTAAGGAAACCCCTAAGGGAGTTGTTGTCACATCCATAGTAGCCGGGGCTACAATGATTTCAGAGCAATTTTGAGCATATTCCTGAGCCAGTCCTTTGCTATGTTATACATGAGATTAGTAGTTAATGAGCATTCTGATGAGGATCACTCGTACAGTCAGTGGACCCCAAGCATTCACATTTTCAGTCCCATGCCATGATTGAGCCTCATCACCCCAGATTTGATTATTGAGTTAACCATTCTTTATTATTCAAAGGCTCAGAGCATATACGATGACAATGCCCATGGTATATAAGCAGTGCTCTAGTACCATTCAGATGTACATATTTCAGACGCAGGTATATGACCCCAACTTATATATGGTTTGTGCACTTGGATTATTGTTCTTCTACTTTATTTATTTTAGTAGCTTGACTTGGTATATGGTGGTTATACACTGGCGATATTCTACCTACTCTTATTGTTGGTCTAGAGAAGCGATTTAGTTGTTTTATTCAGGAGGTTTTTGTGTATACTCATTGGTCATGCCCTTTCATAGTATGGACTTGGTCATTTGCCATAGGGAGTCTGCTTGCTAGTTATGGCATCATCTTATCACTTCCTTCACCCATCCGTCATCTTCTGCCTTTGGTTCTAACCCTGACTTACATCTTAAATAGTGACATTGAGGATTTCCCCTATCTATAACCTTGTGTCGGATAAATTCCATGTTTATCTTATGTCTCAGAGTTGGTTTGTGTGATTCTCATCATAGAGATTGTCCTCCTCTAGTCCTTGAAAACAAGTCATCCTAACAAATGTGTCTTTAGACACTAAGGCATCAGAGCTTAATGTTATATCTAAATGGATGCCCAGTCAACAAAACCTGTGTTTTTAGACACTACTTCAAATAAAGTTAAAATCCAGTCAATTGCCAAGAGATGAGCACTCATCCTTTGTATGATGTGAGGTCGTTTTCCCCCACAGGGTAATAGGGTGGTCACTCCATCGCACCTATGGACAGTGGTGGGTAATTGAGGTCATAACGAGTCGTTATCGAAGGCCCGCAAGGCTGTTTAAGGAACCTCCTCTTGGAGGATGGCTAATTAATCAAAAAGTTGAAGTTTAAATGTTAAAGTTCTAAAGTGTGGAAAGCTGGCCATGAATAAATGCAATAAAGGTTACCTCTCTAGCGTCTAGCGGAAACATTCTCATCATTCCACCTGTTATCACGAATCTTGTAGTTGCCCCTTGGAGTGATCCTATTCAGGATGGTAGAGGGGGAATGTAACCAAAATCATGACCTACGGATACCCCAACCCCTAGATAATGGAAAGGTTGTCACGTCAGTGGAGATATCCTTCACTTTATGCCACTAAAGCCCAAGTGACAAAGAGGGAGACCCAGACCTATCCTAGAAGGAAAGACCTAAAGCTAAATCACCAAATCAAACTAACAAACATAGAATACATAAGTGAAAGCAATAAACCCTAGATTTAAGGACGAAGACACAATTTTAGGGATACTTGAGTGGAGGGTAGTTACAGATGTCGAAAATGTTACTCAAATTGATTTCCTTAGTGACTTATGGATTTAATTACCAGATCTAGAATTTGTGTTAATTCAAATGATCAAACTTAAAACCCTAGGGAGATTTGAATACAAAATTGGGAAAAAACCTAGCTTACATTTGATAGTGAAATAGTGCTTCTAACACACTTAATTTGTTGCTTGGATGACAGGTATGATAGTATGCAAGATCCAAACAAAGCCATGCCACATAAAACTCAGAAAATCACTAGAAAAGGAGAGGGCGATTTGCACAAACAACTAGTGCTTTGATCATGTAGGTAAATGGAGTCAAAGGGTGATGCCTAAGGATGATTTAGGGGTTTTGGATGATGGCCATCAAAACCCAGATTGCCAAATTTTGATTTTCCAAGTGAAATATGCCCTGGTGAATTTTTCTACTTTCTACGAAGGGTTTTTCAGTGAAAATCATTGATGGGCAATGCATGAAAGATACTCACCTGAAATTAGCTGAGATACTCACTTGAAATTTGTGGGTATCTTCCTGGATGTTGAGGATTGCTTCCTCATATAGATCAAATGAGAGATCTGGACAAGTTTTGATGAAAACGTTTTGCTCGTGACCCTAGCGTCCTCCTTTCTTGCCACACAAAGGGAAAACCAGTAAGTGAAACAAGAAAGATCAGGATCTACAAATAAGAAGTAAAAGATAAAGAAATGGAGTCATAAAGAAGTAACCACTCCCTGATAAAACCAAACTAAAGAATGATGTCAGGATGAGTCCCCCCGCCAATGCACCTCTCTCAAATTTGCCTCTTTCACCTACAAATCGAAATGGATACAAGAAGATACAAGAAACTATGCCAAGCTAACTCAATGCAAGAGAGAAGTAGTTTTAATCATCATCACATTCATTCATCCACAAAGACACACGTATTTGATCCCAAAAAAATCTCTTTATTTAGAAGTTCTAATGCCATAGCTCATGGTTTACAATGGGGGAGAGGGGGGCCTCTTCTCTATATAGCTTTTGAGAGACACAAACCCTAACTTTTTCATCCAACGGTTGAGATTATAACATCATCAACGGTGGATATCACTTTTACACAGATCAATAAATGGATCAACTTGACTAGATCAAGGTGGGTGCACTTTTTGCCCAAGGACATCTTGTCTAATTCAAAATACATTATAACATAAGATATAACATGATAATACATCAAGGTGGTCACCTTAGGAGCTCAATTCTCTATAGGCCTCTGTTGTCACCAAACTTATAGTTGCCCCTTATGAGATGGATCCAAGATGGATGGTAGAGGAATAGGAAACCAAAGAGGTGAAACCAAGATAGCCTTGACTCCCAAATGGATGGTTGTGACGCCAATCAAGGCAATCTTCACTTGATGTTGTTTTAACCCAAGACAACAATGGGGGAGACCCAGATCTACTCTCGACAGGAAAGATCAAACCAAGACACCAGATCAAATCAATGGAAGTTGAAGTACATAAGGTGGAAGGTGAAGTAAACCCTAGATCTATGGATGAAGTCACAAAGTGAGTTATGGTTTGGATGAGGAGGTTTACAAAGAGCGAAAATGATCCAAGGTTGAAATACAAGTGACTTATGAGCCTTACTACTAGATCCAGAATCAAGGTACCAACAAATGATGACAATATCCACTCCCTTGGAAACTGTGTCCAATGCAAGGATGTTAAGAACAGGATTGGGGCTACCCGGTACCAACGGATAGACTTGACGAAAGGTATGACAATGTCAAGGTACCCAAGCCTCAGAGGTAAGATCAAAACACGAGAAAAATTGGCCAAGTGAGGGGTGCGCTTGGGTTGAGAGATCAGTGCCTTGGGATTTGGGCCCAATGGAGTCACCTAAGCATGGCGTCTAAGAGGACCCACTTAGGGTTTGATCAGATCTACAAAACCCAGAAATGTTTTGCCAAATGATCAAGCAGTTTGATCTATAAAAATTTTTGATTTTTTATTTTTAGGGTTTTGACAGTAAAATAAAGGTGCCAATGGATTGAAATCAAGAAAAGAAGAACTAACCTGTGGATCTTACCTGGATAACCTTGTAAATGCCTTGATGATGATGATCTATGCTGTCCCGATCAATTTGAGAAGATTTGGATGAAGACTTTATGTAAACCGATTTTCCCCAAGGAGCCAATGCGCCCTCCCTCCTGCACAACAAACGTCAACAATATCATATTTGATGCATCAAGAGAAATGGAAAAATGCGACAGAAAAATAACAAAATGAAACCATATATCACAATGAACTAATGATAACCCCCTAATACAAGCGATGCCAAACAAGCGAGTTGAGGAAGCCCTGCAAAAACGCCCAAGTGAAGCTGCCCTCCTGTAGAGAAAACAAAGTTTCCACGAAAATATAGATCTCACCACAAATACTCAAATGCTAGGATGCAATAAACTTTCCAATCACCATCAAAGAACACCAGATGCATAGGAGACTCCAGAATTTCCATAAAATAGTTTTTCTATTATCAAGATTCCAAGAGCCAAAGACCCCCTTTACAATGAGAAGCTCTCCTCTTTAAATAGGATGGAGAGATACCAAAATACTAACCACCTTTCAAATGGATGGCTAAGATTAAAAGATCAAAACGTTCTAATCAACGGTTGAGATGAGCTCAACATAAAGTACATGGATCAATATAATAATATAACACATCAATGGACAAACTTGGCCTAGGAGAGGGGATCCCACTCAATATGACAAAATAAAAATGAATAAAGCTAATGGTGGGTCCAGGGGGTATTAACTAACACCCCTAGTGTGTCCCCATGGCACAATATAAAATCGTGAGCCTCCAAAAGCTCCAGAAAAATCATAAAATATGCTGAAAAGATGGGTATGGGTCCATTTGAGTGCTCAAACTACTGGAGAAGAGGTGGAAGACATCACAGTCATCATCAAAACTCATCCCATGTCATTTCCTTGCCTCAGTAGCCCAAATCGAATTCTTCAATAGCCATTTTCACCATTTTTAATCTGCCTTGGGAAATGTGACACTGCCCAAACTGCCATCTAGAGTGCCTGCATTGTCAAACTGAGCCCACCAAGTTCTCTAAAAGGGGGGTAAAATGGTAAAAACAAGTGGCCGGACCACCCCTTCCTCATACAGCGCCCTAGGTGAACCAGTCAAATCATCCTTTTGCTCTGACAAGCCTTTTAACCAGGCAAAACTGCATCAAAATGGTATAATGAGACAAATCACCACTGTAACTGCCCAAAACTAAAAACAAACTGTCTCATTGGACTCAGGGAGCCCAAATCCATCTAAGGTGCATACTCATACACCCTACAGATCTCTGCATGATCATGTACAATATCTAATATGCCTAAACATATAAATAATAATCTGTAAATGATCAAATAATCAATAATATGACCCAAGCTAACATCAATCTGCTGCAAGTGTTTAGACGTTAAGACATGCTCTACAAATCATTCAAATAACAATTATAACAAGTAGTAATCATTTCACTGGTGATCTACCAACCAAATATATAGAGTTTTGTTAATTAATTATAACTCAGACCAGACTTTCAAGACCATACTCACTTCATTGTTGTAATCAATTTGCTAGTAAAGGGTGAAGACTAAAAATCAAAAGGCTAGGCTAAAGGGTGACTACCAACTTGACACTGTGACACTTTGGATATGGAAAGGGGATACTCGCTTTAGCTTATGCCAGACAAGCAATAACACAGGGGATGGTAGTGTCTCACCTTCTGCTCTGACAGGCCTTTTAACCAGGCAAAACTGCATCAAAATGGTATAATGAGACAAATCACCACTGTAATTTCCCAGAATTGAAAACAAATTGTCTCATTGGACTCAAGGAGCCCAAATCCATCTAAGGTGCATACTCATACACCCTACAGATCTCTGCATGATCATGTACAATATCTAATATGGCTAGACATATAAATAATAATTTGTAAATGATCAAATAATCAATAATATGACCCAAGCTAACATCAATCTGCTGCAAGTGTTTCAAGGTTAAGACATGCTCTACAAATCGTTCAAATAACAATTATAACAAGTAGTAATCATTTCACTGGCGATCTACCAACCAAATATATAGAGTTTTGTTAATTAACTATAACTCGGACCAGACTTTCAGGACCATACTCACTTCATAGTTGTAATCAATTTGTTAGTGAAAGGTGAAGGCTAAAAATCAAAAGGCTAGGCTAAACGGTGACTACCAACTTGACACTTGTGACACTTTGGATATGGAAAGGGGATACTCGCTTTAGCATATGCCAGACAAGCAATAACACAGGGGATGGCAGTGCCTCACCAATGGGTAAGTTACGTTCAAAGGTGCTTATTCACCTTGACAAATGCTCACAATCCATATCAAATACAAGTGAGGCCAACAATCTTTAGATATAACTTTTAAGAACCATTGCTTTTTGGGCCTTCGAGTATCCATAGCCTTGATCCATGCATTTGTTACACGAAATTTTATTTATTAAGGCTTCATGCTCCATGCGTGTTTAAAAACATTTGTTGCATGGGTTTTATATTTCACATTTCATGTTTACACTTCAAAGCCAACTTCATTAGGCTTTCCTTGCATTCATGTATGTTCAAAAACACTTCTTTTCATGAATGGGCTTTTTACAAGACATTCATTTCATTTCCATATACATTGTATTGATGGTAGCGTTATTTGTTTCAGGTTTAGCAAACACCACCTAGGCAACTCAGAGCAGAGACACAAATAAACAGGGAAGCTTATCCAACAAAGAGGTTATAGTGGGGAAAGGTCCTCCATGCCACAAGTCAAGTAGTAGGTTGAGATAAGAACATAACTGGAAGGTAATGGATGGGTGGAGATAGTGAAAAATGAGACCAACACTAGCAAGGCAATGTATGGTGGGAATGATCACCTTTATTCTCCCTAAGGAGGGTAAAACCAATGAGTATGGGTCAGAAACTTCTAAGTCTATGTAGGGACATACATACATAATATCAATACAACCAGATCATGACACTTGATGCTAAGACATGTCACAAAAATGAGTATAAAAGCAATAATAAACCGCAGTAATAAACCATATGTGATGTCCTCTTCTGCTTAGGCATTGAGGGCCAACCCGCTAACCTATGTGATTCCTGTGGGTTTGAGCGGGTACTGACAGCTAGGGAATCAACTGAAGACTGATGCCATCTACAGAAAATCTAGGGTATCAATATTATATCACCATTGGGTCGAAGAGGGCCACCGGAGCCAAAGGCCACCGGCATGCATGACATCTAAGCATTATTTAATGATGCATGCACCCGATTAAGTCTCCATGTGCATGCATGCAAGTCAACTGCAAATTAGAAGTTAAAATGACCTAATTAGGTCAAAAGTTTGGGTTTTCGCAGTTGAAAGTTATAAAAGAAAGATAAAGTGAATGGAGACTTTACTTTTGATTATTGTATAATTTTGGAGCTCTTGAGAAGCAGCATAGCGTGCGGCCACAGCAATTGGGGTTGAAAACGACGTCTTCAGCTAACAGAGTTTCGGCAGTGAGATATCTGCCCTAGTCTCATCCAGAGTAAACCATCCAAGTTTACCATCCGCTCTTCCCTTTATTCATTCCTTTAAAGTTATCCAGTATCCATCAGAGATTGTTTACAGGGGCACGTGTGTTGGTAAGGGGGTTTTTAGCTAGAAAACCCCAAAGTATTTGTTGGGTCCTCAGATCTCAGTTACCTTCAGAACCCAGGCACCATTCTCATCATTGGTATCATACTCCAGTACCCGGTG
Source organism: Pseudotsuga menziesii (assembly GCA_001517045.1). NCBI lineage: Eukaryota > Viridiplantae > Streptophyta > Pinopsida > Pinales > Pinaceae > Pseudotsuga > Pseudotsuga menziesii. Next base: position 491,869 of record LPNX010900221.1, on the reverse strand, counting down.
ATTATCAGATCTGGTCTTGCTCATCCGAAGCAGTTATCAGCAATTTTGGGATCAGGGGGGCCTGAGCAGCGAAACCTCCAGATCAATTCCCTAGCCTGCCTAGAGACCTCAAAACTTCCGCATGTGTCAGTCATCCTCTCCGACACGGGAAGACTACCACTCCTGCAAATTCTCAGCTTCAACAGACACCTACTTCACTAAAAATGTCACCCTTATCTGATTTTGGGTTCGTGCTGTTGGGGTATCATCTCCAGATCGGCTCTTGATGCATGCATATTCTCTCAGGAGCATTTTAGCCAACTTATCAGTGGTAAGTGTTACATTCTATCTTGCAAACCCTAACCCTAATTTCAGCTATAAACTAGGGAAGTTTTGCAGGGAAGTTTGCATGCCCGGCTATTTCAGTAACTTTGCATAGAAATAGAAAATATCAGTATTTGGGATATACAGTGGTATTAGAGCATGTTCCTTGCCAACTGTGGGCTTGAACACGAGAAGTAGATGAATACAAAAGAGGATACTTTTGTAACCTATAGGAAAAGAAAGGGTAGGTACACGAAGGACTTCGAGGATATCCAACTAGAAGTTACCAACTCAAACATGAACCCACCAGGTATACACTCTGACAGGGGAAATGGAACAGGAGAAGATGAGGACAGAATGGAGTTTCACAACTTAGAATATGCATCGCAAGACTTAACCAAAGGGCAAAAAGATGTACTCAATGCAATCAACAGATTATCAGCGAAACCAGAACTAGGTAACAACAGTACACCTCCTTCACCAATAGACAGAGGGTCTACAAGCAGCAGTGGGAAGGTTGCATACACCAATATACAAAATACACCTCACATATATAGCAGACCTTCCAACAGGCCTACTATGCCTCGCTTCTTAGCAGATGCAGTTGGAGGTCCAGTCATGCAGGTAGAACCTAGCAAACCGTTTGGGGCTTATTTGCAGGAATATAAGGATTTGGGGAATGAGTTTCATGCATCCATGTCTTTTTCAGATTTTTGCAACATGAAGAGTAAGAACAGGCCCAGGAATCTTAACAAGCGATTCAATCATAACTATGATTTGCAAAAAACCTTGGGTAGGTTGACCATCCCAAACTTTGATGGGACTCGCAAAGGTTCAGCGAGGATATGGGTTCAAAAGTTGGATACCTACTTCCAACTCAATCCCATGACAGAGACAGATGCCATTAAATTGGCTACACTCCGCCTGGACGAAGAGGCTCGTGAGTGGTGGTACTACGGATTAATGACATTGAGTCACAACACAATTCACTCCTATGGTGAGTTCACTCAGAAACTCATGGAGAGGTTCGACAGGAAGGATCCAGAGATACATTTCAGAGAGTTGGCTCAACTCAAACAAACAGGTAGAGCAGAAGCCTTCATCTCATAATTCCAGAGGATAGCGGTCTTGGTAATAGATGTGTTAGAGAGCAGGTTGACGATGTTTCATTGAGGCCCTGACAAAGCCACTACGGGGATAGGTGAAAGCCTACAAACCCCCCACTCTACAGGATGCCATTAGCAAAGCCAGAGATCTCCAAGATTCAGTTCCAAAGAACAGGTTCCCTCTCAAAACCAACTTTCTAGTTAGGGACAAGGACAAGAAACCTTTCCAGCAAGATTTTCCCAAGAAAACATGGTTAGACGAGGACACTAGGAAAGATTTGAGGAGAAAGAAATTATGTTTTACTTGTCAGGAACCATGGGTGCCAGGACAATGGTGTGCAAGGAAGGCAAAGGCTCTCTACATCAAAGTGTATTCGGATAGTGACGGGGAGGACTATGAATAGGAGACAACAGAAGAACTACGGGCAGCAAAGGAAGAATCACTCCAGGGTGATACACCTGAGGGAGTCATTGCTATGTTATCTAGAGTACCAAGATTCCATACTCTCAGGGTCAGAGGAGTAGTATAGGGCCACAAAGTGGGAGTATTGATTGATGGGGGAGCAACCCACAATTTCATTGACTTCGCTTGGGTAGCCAAGAGGGGTATTCAGACAGAGAAGTTCGAAGGATTTACAGTAGCGGTAGCCGAGAACTCCAGCATGGAGTGCAACTATTGGATTCCAAAATTGAATGTCACATTAGGCAACTACCAAATGACAGATTTATTTTATGTAGTAGATGTGGCAGATACTCATGTAGTATTAGGTGTTCAATGGCTTTATTCAATAGGGAAATATACTACAGACTACCAAGCAATGGAAATGGAATTCCAGGGGCCAGACGGAAAACGAGTAGTTTTAAGGGGCATGAACACTTCTCCCCCAAAACCGGTCTCTTCACAGACAATGGAGGCAGTACTCAGACATGATGACATAGAATGGGCTACAGAATGTTATGTCACATTTAGGAAACCTCCAGAGAACAGCACACAACACCCAGGTGATATTCAAGCCTTATTACATAAGCAGGAAAAGGTATTTTGGGACATTCCAGCAGGAAGACCGCTTGACAAGGGATTTGAACACATCATTGAGCTAAAGGAGGGGACACAGGTCATCATCACTATTCTTTATCGACATCCTAGAAGATACAAGGATGAGATCAAGAAGATGAACAAAAAATTGTTGGAGCTTGGATACATTCGGCCCAGTTCTAGCCCCTTTGCATCATCAGTGGTCTTGGTTAAGAAGAAGGATGGTACACTGCGAATGTGCATTGATTATCGAGCACTCAACAAAAAGACCATAAAAAACAGGTATCCCATCCCTAGGATTGATGAACTCATGGACGAGTTGTGGGGTGCCAAATTCTTTTCAAAGATAGATCTTCGCTCAGGGTACCAACAGATCCGAGTAAGGGATCAAGACATCTCTAAAACAACTTTCTATTGTCACTATGGCCACTATGAATTCCTAGTCATGCCTTTTGGACTTACCAATGCTCCAGCCACTTTTCAGTCATGCATGGACCATACTTTGAGTTCAGTTACGTAAGTTTTTGCTAGTATTCTTTGATGACATCTTGATTTATAGCAAAACCTGGGAGGAACATCTGAAACACCTAAACGAAGTATTGAGCATTCTAGAATAACACTTGCTTTAAGCGAAAATGTCCAAGTGTGAATTTGGCAAGAAGGAAATGTTGTATCTAGGGCACATAATCAGTGAAAAAGGAGTATAGGTTGACATGGAGAAAATCCGAGCTATCAGGGATTGGCCTGCCCCAAAAACAGTCACAAAATTGAGAGGCTTCTTAGGCCTTTGCACTTATTACCAAAGGTATGTTAAGAGGTTCTCCCAATTCGTTGCACCCCTTACAAACCTCACAAATAAGGGGGCATTCACCTGGACAGAATTAGCACGGAAAAATTTTGAGGAGATGAAAGTCATTATGAGTTCTTTCCCAGTTTTAGCATTACCAGACTTCTCACAACCATTTGTAGTAGAATGTGATGCCTCAGGGGAAGGGCTAGGAGCAGTAATGATGCAAAACCATCACCCTATTGCATTTGAGAGCTGGAAACTGAAGAACTACGAGCGCCACTACTCCATATATGACAAGGAAATGCTAGCCATCTTACATGCTCTCACGAAGTTCAGACAATACCTAGTGGGTAGCAAGTTCAAAATCAAGATAGATCATAACAACCTCAAGTACTTCTTGGAGCAGAAGGAATTGAATGAGCACCAACAGAAATGGGTCAGCAAAGTACAAGCCTATGATTTCGAGATAGAGTATGTAAAGGGTAAGAAAATTATAGTAGCTGATGCATTATCCAGGCGACCCGCTTCATTATCTCTCATGAGTATATATACAGATTGGAGGGCTCTTCTCTTAGTAGAATACTCCAAAAATAAATTCGCTTGCGAATTATTGGATGGACAGATTCAAGATGACAGGTACAAAATTGTCGATGACATCATCTATTACAAGAGCAGGATATACCTCGTCCCAGAATCAGCTTTAAGAAAGAAAATCATACAGGCAGCACATGACTCTCCACTATCAGGACATCAGGGTTTCTTGAAGACCTACAGGCAGATCCGAGAGAGGTTCTCATGGAAGGGCCTCAAGGGGGAGGTTATGCATCATGTGTAGGAATGTAGCATATGTCAGCAGAGCAAGATTGAGCACATCCATCCAGCAGGGTTGCTTCAGCCACTACCGATTCCAGAAGAGAAGTGGGAAAGTGTCTCCATGGACTTCATTACAGGATTGCACAAGGTCCAAGGGCGAGATTGTTTATATTCCGTGGTTGATCGACTGACCAAATTCGCACATTTATTTTCTATATCATCCAATTACTCCGCAGCCCAGGTAGCTGAGTTATATTTCGGGGAGGTCTTTAGGTTACACAAGTTACCTAAGACCATTGTCAGTGATCGAAACAGTAGATTCACATGTGCCTTCTAGCAAGAGCTATTCAGATTAGTAGGGATCGAGCTTGCTACCAGCACAAGTTATCATCCCCAGAGTGATGGACAAACCAAGATTGTCAACAAGTGGATGGAAGGATATCTGAGGAACTATGTAAAAGGGCAACAGCGTACCTGGATTAAATGGCTACACTTAAGGGAATACTGCTACAATACTACCTACCACATGTCTATTAGAATGACACCTTTTAAGGCATTATATGGCTATGAGGCCTTGGACTATGTAGATTTAGCATTCGGAGACAACAGTGCTCCTAAGGAAAAAGATTGGATACGGGACAGTCAGGATATTCTTAAAATCCTGAAAGAGAACTTACAGACATCCCAGAATCAACAAAAGTTGTATGCAGACAGACACATGGTTGAGCGAAGCTTTGAAGTAGGAGATTTGGTATACTTAAGGCTCCAACCCTACAGGCAGTCTTCACTTAAGAAGAAAGGAGTGGAAAAGTTAAAGCCTCGCTTCTACGAACCCTATAGAATAATCAGGAAGGTGAGAGAGGTGGCATATGAACTAGAACTGCCACAGGAGAGCAAAATTCACAATGTATTCCATGTGTCCAACCTAAAAAAAGACCATTGGACAACACATTGCTCCCTCAACAGAATTACCTCCTTTAGATGATGAGGGACTATTGATACTGGTTCCTGAATGGATCATACAGACTCGAGAAAGAAAACTCTGGAACAGGGTGATTAGAGAATACTTGGTCCAATGGAAAGAATTACCTCCATAGGATGCCACATGGGAAGGAGAACAGATATTGTAGCATCCCAGTTTGCAGTTGTCCTAGGACAATCAATCTCAAGCGTGGAGGACTTTGATGTCCTCTTCTGCTTAGGCATTGAGGACCAACCCGCTAACCTATGTGATTCATGTGGGTTCAAGCAGGTACTGACAGCTAGGGAATCAACTAAAGACTGATGCCATCTACAGAAATTCTAGGGTGTCAATATTATATCATGATTGGGTCGAAGAGGGCCACCGGAGCCAAAGGCCACCGACATGCATGACATCTAAGCATTATTTAATGATGCATGCACCCGATTAAGTCTCCATGCACATGCATGCAAGTCAACTGCAAATTAGAAGTTAAAATTACCTAATTAGGTCAAAAGTTAAGGTTTTCGCAGTTGAAAGTTATAAAAAAAGATAAAGTGAATGGAGACTTTACTTTTGATTATTATATGATTTTGGAGCTCTTGAGCAGCAGCACAGCGTGCGACCACAGCAGTTGGGGTTGAAGACGATGTCTTTAGCTAACGGGGTTTCGGCAGTGAGATATCTGCCCTAGTCTCATCCAGGGTAAACCATCCAAGTTTACCATCTACTCTTCCATTTATTCATTCCTTTACAGTTATCCAGTATCCATCAGATATTATTTACAGGGGCAAGTGTGTAGTCGCAATGGGGTTTTTAGCTGGAAAACACCAAATTATTCGTTGGGTCCTCAAATCTCAGTTACCTTCATAACCCAGGCACCATTCTCATCATCGGTATCATACTCCAGTACCCGATGATTATCAAATCCGGTCTTGCTCATCCGGAGCAGTTATCAACAATTTTGGGATCAAGGGGGCGTGAGTAGCTAAACCTCCAGATCAATTCGCTAGCCTTCCTAGAGACCTCAGAACTTCCGCATGTGTCAATCATCCTCTTCAACACGGGAAGACTACCACTCCTACAAATTCTCAACTTCAATGAACACCTCCTTCACTGAAAATGTCACCCTTAGCTGATTTTGGGTTCGTGCTGCTGGGGTATCACCGGAGGCAGAAGATACCAGTTCATCTCTAGATCGGCTCTTGATGCATGCATATTCTCTCAAGAGTATTTCAGCCAACTTATCAGTGGTAAGTGTTACATTCTATCCTGCAAACCCTAACCCTAATTTCAACTATAAAATAGGGAATTTTTGTAGGGCAGTTTGCATACCCGGCTATTTCAGTAACTTTGCATAGAAATAGAAAATATCAGTATTTGGGATATTACACCATAACACAAGATAATATATGCCGAGTCATATATATGTAAATAACCAATCTCAACCAACATCTGTCCACTGAGAAACTGTTGCTACAACTCTGGGCAATACTGACTGCTCTGTAAATGGCTAAATGGCTACATCAGTCCTCAAATCTGAGTGTCCCAAGATTTAGTCATGGCATGGAAAAGTACTATAGTCCATCATCAAATAGTGATCCATCATAAATGCTCATCTTTGCATCTCATATGTAAGGGAACTGGCTGAAAAGTGTACTAGAATCTGAAAAAATAGAATAGTGTAGCCCAACTACTATATATGTGATAACAACCCCATTACAACATCATACATCATATCACCAAGGTGAGGGGTGCCCCATGGGAGACATCATCCCTAGAAGAGCCGTATAAATAGTCTCGAACATTAAATTGACTGAAACTGTTGTGGAAGTGTCAGGAGAGCCATAATAAATCACCTGGAGAAAATTACTTGCCATTTCCTTGACCACACAAGCCAAATCAATTTTTTCAGTGATTTCCTAGTTCAATTTTTGATGGTACATTCTTTGAAAATCATAAAAATCATCATAACTTCATTCAGGATAAGAACTAGGGAAAACTGACTACACAGGAGTGTCTGGAGACATAGTAGAATGGTACTAGTGACTACATAGTCATGCCTCTTGGAGCACTGTGGCGCCCTAGGAGAACTATAATAACTGCAATAATAATATAATCTGGCCAATAATAAAGTGATAATAATCATTGTTCATGCAATTTGAGGACAAACTCTGAACCTTGCTTGACTTGGTCAACTTGGTTGACCAGGTCAAAATACCCAAACTGAAGGTGAGATGCTGAACTAAGTTGAAACTGCATGCATCCAAGGTAAGAACTGCTCTAAGATATATATTAGAACCCAACTTAAAGTATGCCATTCAGAATCATGGTGACAATAATAATAATAGCCAGTAAGATATACCTGTGTCTTTGAAGAATCATTGAATCTTCTAGAAGTCTCTGGTATATGCCATACTTACGAAGTTTAAACAAATTTCTACTGATGGCCGAGGATGGAGAAAAAAGCTAAAGTAAAGGGTGATGAACTCTAGTTGTTTTGAAACATTACATCTCTCTGAATGATGACAAATACACAACCATAATGACATATACATGCAAGATAGCAATAAGACGGTGGTGTCTCACAAATGGATAAAGTACCTAGGCTTGTTTCCTTCAGGCTCTAGCAAGTTTCCATTTAAACAAAGATTTAGCAAATTGAAACACTAGTCAACCTCCAAAGGAAGGTGCCCTAAGAAGCGATAGATAACAATAAGATGATGGTGTCTCACAAATGGATAAAGTACCTGGGCTTGTTTCCTTCGGCCTCTACCAAGTTTCCATTTAAACAAAGATTTAACAAATTGAAGCACTAGTCAACCTCCAAAGGAAGGTGCCTTAGGAAGCCTTCTGGGCTTCCAGAAAATGACAAAGGCATAACCTTGACAGGTCAAGCCCACCCTATTGCCCTATAGGGGCAATAAAGCCGGACAATATATAATGAATGAGTGCTCATCCTTTGATCATTGACTTTTAAACAACATTTTACTTTAACATAAGATAATACCCAACATCAAAAGGCAGGTGCCCTGGAAATCCTTCTAGGCTCCAGAAAATGACTAAGGCCTAGCCCTACTGCCAACGAGTATTCATAGCCTCGACGGGTTTGCCTCAGCCTATTTCCCTTGTGAAGGAAAATGAGCCTTACATCATACGATGGATGAGTGCTTATCCTTTGGCCACTTACTAATTTATAATATTTACACTTTGAAACATTTAGATATAACATTTATGCGTTTTGATGCTTTAATGTCTAATGACACTATTGGGTGGAGCACTTGTTTTGAGGACTAAAAGAAAACCATTGGGTAAACTTGGCCACACTGGCCAAGCCACTTGTGAAGGAAAATGAGCCTTACATCATACGATGGATGAGTGCTTATCCTTTGGCCACTTACTAATTTTTAATATTTACACTTTGCAACATTTAGATATAACATTTATGCGTTTTGATGCTTCAATGTCTAAAGACACTGTTGGGTGGAGCACTTGTTTTGAGGACTAAAAGAAAACCATTGGGTAAACTTGGCCACACTGGCCAAGCCACATACTTCATAGCCAGAGACACAAAAAAACATTGATTCTATCATGCACAGGGGTCAAGATGGGGAAAAAGATCGTCAATCTAACAAGTCTCAATCAACAATAGATCATGGGAGGAAAACAATTATGGGTGAACTAGATGAATGGGGACAAATGATACATGGAACCAACATAGCACTAAGGTTTAAAAGTTGTGTAAAACATGGCATAAGCAATAGTCTTCAACATCATATTCATTGATCATTCTCAACACAAGTTTAAGAATCAATATACATGTAATATAAGCATAGGTCACCATAATCATCATAACATAACAAGTTTTAAGTGTTACTAAACATCAGAGAGCAAGATCCTACCAAAGAGCCATATACCTGATCTCACCATATACCTCTCTCTATCTGATATGCCCATTTGGAAATTGTGTACCATATTTGTTGCTTTTCTCGAATGAACTAGGTCACCACTGAAGTCATCTCAATGGGCAAGGAGGTCTCAGTCCTGGCAAGGAAATACTCTGTAACTGCTACTGAACAAAGGCTTTGAATGGCTCAGGCTGTAATGATCCATGTTGTAACCCCATCTGAATGTGTAGCTCGAAAAAAATAAAGAGATCAATCTGTATGTTGCATCATGGTAGCCCAACTATAATATATATGTGACAACACCACCCATTTGTGACACACCACCATCCCCTAGTGTCATATATTCCAGCATTTGTATAGTGTGGATCCCCTTTGTCCTTTATTTGAGATGGTCACAATGTTAAGATTTCCAATTCAAACCCTTAGCCTAGCGTTGGTTCTCCCACTCTAACCCAAAACTAGCAAAATGGTCAAGTCTATAAATGAGTATACACTTGAGCCTCTTGTTTGGAGTGACTGATTACTTTGATTTGGATTTATTATTTATGTTTTATATTTACGATCGCCAGTTAAAAGAGACTTTATACTTTAGTCTTGCTAATAACATATATAAGAAAGCATACTTTATCCTTTTGTACCTTGCAGAATTGGAGATTTTCGGTTGGGTCATTATTTTGATCATTTTTTACTTGGTCAACTCAATTTGACCAAGTCAACAACAAATTATGAGATGAGTTTGGCCCACAATGTGTGATATTGCTTATTCATGGCCTGTTAGTGTTCATTAGATGGCTTCATGCTACAGATGGTGGTTTCTTATAATGTCTTGCATTAATTTTATAATTATCATCATTTACAAGCCATATTTTTATTAATATCTTGGCATGGATGGACCTAATGATTTATTTCTTGATGGACAAATAGATTATGAGTACTTATTCCTAGTCTATTTGGGAATCTTGAGTCCATTAGTGCACTCAGCTTTCAGTTCTGGGCATAGGTAGTGGATACTGTGGTCAATTCATCATCTAGATGCTAAATGCCATATAAAAATGGCATTTTCATTACTTCGAGAGATATATTTTGTTCTCCTAGGGCACTATCAGAGGGCATAATGGTGTGACCACTTGTTTTTCCATATTGTTATGTTCCCGGATTCATTTTTGGAGTCATTAACTCCAAGAGTGGTCAACAGTGAGTTACAGGCATTTTTATCTTCCAGGACGATGTTTCAAGCATACATAAAAATTTAAAGAATGGCTAGTAAGGAAATCGATTTGTCGTAGTGGGGCAAGGAAATGGCATGAAAATGGTCTGAGGCATATTGTTGATGTATTCTACACCTCCTGGCATTATCTTCAACATCTATAGGGCCCACACGTCCTCCAACACACTTTATGAGGGCATCTTCTTTTATACGGGGAGGCCACGTCCTAATGATTATGGTTATATCTTATGTTTTGATGTTATATGTGGGTTGCTAGTGAAAGCTCCTTGTACCTCCCAACCCCACCATGATGTATTATGATGTATCTAGTCACTTGTTATGACTTACGTCCCCCTAGGGCATCATTGAGGGAGTGCACCCCCCTTCTTTTGAGTGATCCATGTGCTATGTATTCGTCACTCTATTAGCCGTTGATCTTGGTGTATTATATTTTGATCCTAGCCCTCCATCATTTTGGAGCTAGAGATTTTTATTAGAGAGATCTATATATTTGGAAACTCTCTCATTTGTAAGTGACTTTGGCTCTGGAATTCTTGCAATAATAGAAATAGTTTTGAGAAAACTTGGATGCTTTGTCGAATGTTCTTGTGTGAGATTGGAAAATCTTTTCTCTTTGACATTCTTGTGGATCTATGCTTTGCCATAAGAATTTTTACAACGGGTCGTATTGCTAGTGGAGGTAGCAATTTTGTTGAATGTTTGAGCAAAATAGGAGAAGCTTGAACTTTAAAACTTTATTGATCAATTTCAGCACATATGAATCTCATAAATCGGCCACATATGATTCTCATATATATATCAGTCACATAAATATATCAACCAAATAAATCTCATAAATATATTTCTTGGTTAAGTTGTCATTGATGCTAACTATTGAGTCTTGGTACCCCTTGTGGAGCCCCTGAGGATTAGTGTTTGGTCTGTGGTTGTCTGTGTCAAAGGAGTCATTTTGACTTGTCCAAGCCCAAGATTAAAGCCCTTGGAGGCCTTGTGACAATGGAAAAAGCCCTAGTTACCCATTGACGTTGTTGAGTACCCTTAAGCTGTATCTTGGTCCCTAAACCCACATTGATGGAATTGGTCCCAATACCCTTGAAGAAGCCTTCTTGCATAAGATGACCTTGATTGGAATCCTTGGATTGTTAAGAAAGGTTGACATGATATCCTTGAAGTATGCCTTTAGCCTACAAGAACATTGAATTTGAATATGTCATTATGTCCATAACCCTTGCACATGGTTGAATCACTCTTGTCATTCATGAAGTATGTTGTGAAGATCCTTGTTGTACAATAGATTTGAAAATGACTATTTAAGAAGCCCTCACAAATCAAGAATGTAAATGACCCATACTGTGTTGATGTATTTGTAACTTCGGAAGATATTTTGATGTATATTATCATTGTATGTTGTTGTACCCCAATTGGAGATGTGTTTGTCTCCTTGCGGGATGGCTTTATTGTGTCTAGACCTTGAGGTACAACCTCCGGTGTAAGTCGGGGCAATAGTCCCCAGTGTAACATCATGTAATGTGTATTTGGAGTTTCTCTAGGAGAAGTCGGCCTTGTTAGTGAGACAAGTCGGCCCCAGTCAAGTATTTGGTCAGTCACATGAAAGGTATAAATAGGGAGGCGCTCTCTCTCATTTATACACACCTCACACTATCAAGTTTGCATGAGAGAGAGAGAGACAAGGGAGGAGAGATAGATAGATGTTGAATACTTCTTATTACTAGGTTTGATCATTTTATGATACAGTCTTTGTGAGTGTACTATTTTGAGGAAGTTCGTGGGGTTTTCTCCTTTATGGTCTCCTCAGTGAAAATCTTTGTCTTGTGTATATGTTATATCTTATGCATCTTGTTGTACTTGTTATTCTTTCAGACAAAGATCCTAATTAAGCTAATAAGATCTAAGAAAATCTAACATGGTATCAAAGCCTCTTTGAAAGAAGGCATTGTGCAGCTGCGAAAACTAGGGCTTCCTAGTTTAAGGTGTTCTCTCCACAAATCATCAAGAAAAGAGGGCTAGGCTAACTCGCTTCAGTAGGGCGCATTTTTTGGTGGAAGAAGTTTCAGATTTGAAAAAGTTTCATTTTTTACCCTATCAAACCAGTTATTGCAGTATTGAGAACATAAGGACTTGTTGTGGAGCTAGAGGGGTAGAGGCTGTTGGGAGCCTTGTGGCACTTATTGTCCTCCTGTTGAGCACCCTACTTGTCCTTGGAACTGACTTGTGGAGCAAGGAGGGAGCCTTGTGCTCTCTTGTTGAGTACCCAACAGTTTCTCTCAATTGAGGGATAAAGGTTAGAGGTAGACACACAAGTTAACTTTGCATTGCTTGTACAAACATGAACCCCCTAAGTTGAAGAGAGACCATAAAATAAACTAAAATCTATAGGATCACTTGTAAAACATCGCAACCTTTACTTTATTTACTTCCATTATTTGGTCCATTCTCATACAAGCATTTTTTGTACATATTGGCTAATTTGCTTAAAGTATTTTAGATGTGTTAGATGCGGTTAATTGATTATTGTGGTGAATGAATGGTTTAGTGTAATTTGTATATTTTGGAAATTTTATTGAATCTTTTTGTAAGTTTGTGATTCCATAACCTGAATTAAGTAGGCACTAGTTTAGTGATTGTTGATTATCTTTCCCTTCCAATTGTATTTGGTTCATGTACAAAGAAAAATTTGCTTGTCATTATATTATTAGACACTTGCATGGTTGCTTGCCATTTAACTAGTGGAACATTAATAATTTATAGCTCCTAATTAAAACCCCTCAAAGAAACTTAGTAAGTAGGGACCACCCCCTTGACCTTTTGAGAGTTGGGGTCTAAACGACGGGGTTAGGAATCGAGGTGACACTGGGTTCTAGACTCATAGGTGCTCTCAAGAACACACCAAACGGTTGGGAGACTTATCTATGGTGAGGTGTGTTTTAGGCAGCAACACTAGGGATGGCCATTGATATTATAGAGCTAGGCTCAGAAATCTTTGTTTCAATTTTACCATTCCATTTTCAACAAGGACATTTGAATTATCAGCATCAACTTCCTCTAAACAACAGCATGAGCCCATCTCAACTTCAACAACGTCTTCCAAATGTCAGCTTTAATGTTTTTACATAAATATCTGAATGACTCCTTGAACACCAGAGGCATGCCTCTCCCTTCATTCTTCAGCATGCTTCATTTCCAGGCAATTGAACCTTTTATAGAGGAACATTTGACGAGACAAAATGGCCCCAAGTCCCGAAACTTTTACGTTAGAGCTAACACAATTGTATATTACTAATAAGGTTATTATGCATTAGTCCTAAGGTCATTAGGTTAATAATTATGGAAACTGGTGGCTTCTTAACCTCTCTAAGGAGGTCATATCCTCATTTAAAATAATATTAATGTCGCTGGGTGAAAGAAAAAATCTAAATACTGGTGCTCCCAATCACAAAACATCATTATGTACTATATTCTAACATCATTATATTAATAATGCTATTCTGTGTTTAATATTTCTAAAGGGGCCATGTCCTCCCTTGCCATAACAATAACAGTGGTAGGTGAAAGAGAATTAAACCAATGGAACTCCAAATCTATAAGAAAGGCATCATCCTCTTCTACATAATGGATGTGTGTGTGTGTGTGCGCAGAGAGAGAGAGAGAGAGAGAGAGAGAGAGAGAGAGAGAACCTGAATCGCATTGATATAATCTGCATTTGCAAATAATATTTCTCTAAGTCGTTGCTCCCACCTAGACCATTCTTTTGCATAGGAACCTTTGGCACAGTCCATCCTAAACAAGCAAAATCAGAGAAGAAATTTATGTTAAGTCGTCAGTAGAATACAATCACTGATAAAGCATCATATATACGAGTACTGGGAAAAGGAATAAAGCATCTTATATATCTGAATCAAACAAGGTTTCCATCAGACTATCATGGATCTTTTCAATAGTATAATCTGTAAATTGATTTGAGAATATTACATATGAAGTAAATTTGGCTAAAATGGAATTTCATATAAAAGTTATTTTTGGCATTATTGTTCTCCTCGTTAGCAAGGAGGCAGTCACTGCAAAAGTGATAATAGTTTCTTTTGCACAATAGTATATTAAGTTTTACATGTTAAAATACTGGAACAATGCTAAACTACGCAGACACATTTTCTAACAGATTGATATTTCCCTTTGCAGTGAACAAATTTTCTGGAATAACAAAGGCATGTGTTCCTTAATTTGAAGGTCCGCAATAAGATGATCACAAATGTCAAAACTAGAAGAGTGAACTACATCACATATTGCTAGACTTGGTGCCCAGTGACCACCCATATTCTCTATATATCGTTAGTTTCCATATATCCCACACAACAGAACATACAGTCAATATTTGTTGCAACTGTCCCTACAGTTCTTGTGATTGAATCAAGGTCATTTTTTCAGACTAATAGAAATACCCTTGGGCCTTAGCCCAAGCAAATAAAAAAAAAACCTTAACTTTTACCTCATTTGTATCACTATCACGAAAGCATGTGTCTGTTTGATGTCTAAATGTTTTGAATTTCCTCGACACACAAGCACAAACAAATCTTCTACATGTTGCCTCTTTGACCACAAAGTCAACAAGATGAGGATGACTACTTCCTACGTGCCCACTCTGTGGTCTACCCTGTATCAGTTCATCATTGATCATAACAGTTGACTGATATGTTAATTATCAAACAATATTATTGCAAAATTGGCAGAATCTTGTGGTACCAGGAGTGGGTGCTACACAATGGCATCACACATAAATGTTTACTGATTTTCATGGATACTCAAATATCAATGGAATGCAAATACTTACTATCCACTTTTCATTGACAGGGAATCCTATGGAAATGTTGGTATAATTTTAGGTCTCCCACTTCAGCAGAATTCAAAAAGGTTGAACAAAAGATTCAATCTGTTGAAAACATGGTTGTTTGCTCAAAAGCATTAAAGATAAGAGGGGGAAAGCTATCACTAGAATGGACTGCAAAAATATGTGTGATTAAAGCATTGTCATTCCAACCTCACTAATACGAGGAATGCTAGTTACTGGATTCATAAAACCTAAAATGGATGAAATAATTGATAAATGAGAACTAAAAAATACTGGGATCAGCAGCACCTCGAGAAGGATTGGTGATGTCACTTGAGGAAAGATGCACCCTGTACTACATGATGCTTCCCAGTCTTATTGAAGCTAGGCTAGTGCACCAAGCTTTTGTCAAATCTTTCGAGGTGACAAAGCGAATCTTGAACATTGGCATGCCAAGTCATTGACCAGTTTGACTTTAGCATCAACTATCAAGGTACAGATGCTCCTATTATCTGTAGAAATTCAGCTTAATGTAATCTACTGTTATTCAAATTCTAAAGGATCCCATATACATATAAAAGAACTCTAGGAATTAACTTCAAAGAGCATGCGTGGCAAAATCAAGTGTGTCAAACAAACAGCAATTACCCAATGACCTAACAATACGTGCACGAACAAGATACATATTCAGTTATCTACTTATATTCCATTTAAAACTGTGTTTAATTCTTCATTTATCTACTTACATTCCATTTAAAACCATGTTTACAGTTTGTTAAACTGACAATTGAAAAAAATTAACAGGAATGTGAAGGCAGTTGTAGAAAGGGCAATATCAGCGAATAGAGTAAAAAACAACACGAACAAAACAAATCTCTTGTACAATGGAATTCTCTATGGCATACACAACAGGAGTCATTTGAGAAGAAAACAAACTAATCCCACCCAAGTCTACAGCAAAGAAAAAACCAATAACAAATTAAATTGGAATCAAATTAATCCCACCCAAGTCTACAGGACAGAAAAATCCAATAACAAACTATGTTGAAATCAAACTAATCCCACCAAGTTCACCAGATGGAGAAAAATCCAATAGTGCAGTATAGAATATGAGTATATGCCATGGCAAGCATCAGATAAGTGTGTCAATTAGAATGGAACAAGTTGCATAACTTACCTTCCATGCCTGTTATAGTGAAGGTTGTATAAACTCAATCCTTCATTCAAGATACCTTTTATTGAATCAGGCAAAGGATCCCTGCAAATAAATATGTACTATTTAGATATTTATCCATACAAAACCTCTGCATAATTCATGAATTTACCATATCATTTACAAAATAAAAAGAATCACTACTTATAATAATCATACATCTAAGTGCCCATACTGGGTGTTAGGGACACACTAAATTGGTTAGACATGATGCCTGGCAATCCAATCAACAGGTGGCTGCAGACTCCTGTGATGGATTGGTGTCAACAACGGAGGCAAACCATTATAACTTGGCTCTCCCATTTGGAGATCAAGTCACCAGTTCGCATGAAAATTCAGATCTATCTTTATCAATTGATGAAGATGAATGCTCTAGGTCTAGAAAATGCCACGCATATAGTATCTCCAGGAAAGCAACGGAGGTTAGTTAATTCTGTGATTTTACTATGCTGTCTCTGTGTTTTTTATGCATTTCAGGCCCATGCCTGGTGTTACCCCTCGGATTGCACAATGTTTACTCAATGGGTAAAAATGTTGATGATCCAAAAGAGTTCCCAATATATGGCTTGCCTAATCCAAATTATGAAAATCTATCATCATTGTATCAGTTGTTTGTGGCTATATTGTAAAAATAACGATGTAATTGAGATGTCTCCTGTATGTAAAGGGCTAGTTGTAATGAAAACTTAGCCCAATTGTGATAGTTTTTCTAAGGCAAGTGACCCTTGAGTGTTTTTTATTGAGGAATATTTAAATCTTTGCAATTGTAAGTCTTTCGCTGTTTTTTTCACTCACAAAATCCTCCAAAGTATGAGCACATCCTTAGTGATACTGCAATATGCCATTGAGCACCTGAGCCCTAGACTCAATGTAATGTAACACATCTCATGTATTGAGTCCCCATCGACACGGCAATGTAAGTCAAATTCTGGTCTTTGGAGTCTTAGGAGTCCCTCTTGCACATGTTTGAATGATAATTAAGGTGTGTTGGTGGTTAAGCACATGTAAAGGGTTAGAGATGCCTCTCCCTAGCTCCAATTTTGGGTTTAATAATCTAATCCCTCATTACTTTTATAACTCAAAGTTCCCCCTCTTTCTCATCTTAGACTCTCACCATATTTTTATGGAGTTTCGCATATCCCCATACAATCCACCTAAGACACCCTTAGTGTTGATATTTCTCCAGAGTGCAGCATCGGGCAGACATTCTAGATGACCCCGGTATAACCTTGCCTAGCCATAAGATTTGGCTAAAGTGCTAATAAGGCTCAAGGTTGTTGAAATAATGTAACTTTGAATAATATTCTAATTGTACTTCACATTATTATTATTCCTCCTTTGGGAGACGTTACTGATGTAAAAGGTCATGAGGTAAACCATCAGTTGTAAGTCGGGTCAATAGCACCAAGAAAAGATGATTATAATTATTATTGTGAAGTGTACCTAGGTAGGTTGGCCTTGCCAATCAGATAGGTCATCCCAGTTAGGTAAAATATCAGTTGAGAAACTAGTATAAATAGGGAGGCACCCTCCCTCATTTATACACACTCACTCACACTTGTATTGCGCAACAAAGAGAAAGAAGGAAAGACAGAGGAGGAGTACCAATGTTTTTTGTGTCTTGGCTTTCATGCTTGGGGTTTGGCCTCTCACTTGATGAGACTTTGTTCTTTGGTCATTGCATACTGGTAATCTATATTGAGGAAGTTTTGTTGGGTTTTTCCCCTTAGGGTTTTCCAAGGATAAATAGTTGTGTACCTTGTGATTGTGTTTCTTTTACAGATCCTCTTTATGTTGTTATTATGAAAATGTATTGAATACTAATCAAGTTAGGACTTAAGCTATGGCAGCATAGAAAACTTAACATGGTATCAGAGACATCCTGAAAAATAAGCTTTCATGAGGTAAATCTCTCTCTCCTTCCCCGAACAAGTAAATTAGGGTTTTCTGATAAACTGGAATTTTTGAGTGCAAGCGACATAGTAAAGTGTGCCCCTCCTAGGTGCATCTTTTGGCACCAAGATCAAAGTTTTCCAGTGGGCAGATCCTTCGAAAAGTCAAAGCCCTAGTTTGTCTTGAAACTAGAAAACCAGTAAACCAAAAAACCATAAACAAAACCAGAAACTACAGTCCAGGATCTTGCAAGTCCAGTTTCAACGGTTAGAATTTGGACTCTTCATAAACTAACTGTACCATCATACTCGTCTCAGTTAAGTGCATCTTTTGGTGAGTACAATTTTCATATCTAAGAAATTTTTAATTTTTGTCATTTTCTGATCTCTGGGACAAGATGTCTCCAAGCACTAAGCTTGATGACAAGCTGGAAGGTTGTAATATCCTGACTTTGACCCCATTGCATTAAAATTGTACATGATGTTAATATCGTTATTAAATCAAGGTGAGGAGCTCAAGGCCAAGGCCCCACCATCGATTTAGCGTTTTATGTATCGGCAATTAAAATCGATACCTATGGTTCTCGTGCTATCCAGGCACAATATGAATTGTGACATCATGTAAATATGCAATTTAATAAAATACCCACAACTAGCTATGTAATGCAACAAGAGATGGGGGCATGATTTCACAAGGAATAGGGAGGGAAATTATTCAAACCTTTGAGCCAATAGTGTTAAGCCAAATGTCAATGAGAGAACCCATAAACTCTCAACTACCCATTTTGTCTTATGCACCCAATCATTTAATTCTTCTAGAAGTTGGTTGAGGCAGTTAATGCATTGGGAATGGAGAAGTATGGCAGTCAATTTCGTATTGGGGCAAGCCATCAATCTGGGAAATCGTATTTTTTGCTTATGGGGCAAGAAAACACCCAGAAATGTGTGCCCATTCCATTCCTCACCCATGCCTTTCACTTCCTCACGTAGCTGGAGCTAGCTAGGCATTTTCCTTCACGTTTTTATGCTTGTTCCTTCATCTTTCCATGCTGGGAAATCCGGTTTTGTGTCACACAGTGGATGGGAAGAGAGGTTCACGATTTGGGGGTTTATGGAGGTTGTTTCTATTCCTGAAAGGCCCATAAGCATTTTCTGAAATTGAATTTTCTCTCCCAAGGTTGATTCCCCTTCTACCATTTCGTTTTTGGTTGCCAAAACATTTTTCTTCATACCCAACACTTGTGTTTTGTTGTTATGTGCATCCCTGTTGTGGTCTGAACTGTAAGTAAGATTTAGGAGTGGAAGAGGACCAGAATTGGCTTGATAAACCTAGTGAAGAGAGGAACCGCACAAAGGATCATAAGGGGTTGGCTACTCTTCTATGCACACCTTGGAGAACACTAGAAGGGAAGGTATGGCCTGAGGGACTGTGTAGCAGTGAAGGGAATACTTTCTTGTGTTGGGTGTGTAGGTATTGTGGAGGCCAAGCTAGATAGATTTTGTAGAGGTGTCCATAACTCTGTGGTTGAGCTCACTAACTTAGCAATTCTTCCTTTCCACTGCCTTAATAGCTTGATAAACCCAATTGTGGATTGGCTTGGCTGAACCTTGGTGTGTATTTGGCTATGTGTGAGCCTGTTGTTCCATTTTTCCTTGTAGACATCATGCCCAACTCGGCGGTGGCAGTTGTGCCGAGAGATTGATGAGCACAACTGGCCTATGGTTGGGTGGAATGTTGCAGCGACATAGCTAGTTGCTTGGGGCAGCTCATTTTCAAGACAAGTGCTCTCTTCTATTAATTCTGCAATGTATTTGTTTTAAGAATTATTGTGAATGTATTGAATGCTTACTAGATGTTCAAGTAGAGATTTGCTTCCGTTGTAATATACATTTGCATATGTCTTTTACTTTCAATGCATTTTGATTATGTTCATGGGGCTAGATGCCCAACTACAGTCAGTCGTCGTGTCCTCACCAGACGAGAAGGGAGGGGACGTGACAAAGATATAGAAAACTATCGTGGTTGGAAATACAGAATAGGACTCATTCTAGAAGAGACTGATCTTGCAAAGTCTATCAAGGGAGTTGTGTCGGAACCCAAAGAAGATGAAGCAAAATAAAAGTACAAGAAAGATATGATTAGGGACAAGAGGATCATAGCTAATTCAATCAAGGATCACTTGATTCCTCAAGTATCCTCTAAGGATACACCTAAGGAGATGTTTGATGCCCTATCAAAAATGTACGAAGGAAGAAACATCAATCGGAAGACGAACTTGAGAGGCCAACTCAAAAGTACAAAGATGAGCAAGGGTGAATCTATCCATGAATACTTCACAAGGGTCTCTCAATTCGAAGAACAACTAGAACCAATTGAAGACAAGATTGACGAAATTGAACTAGTAATAACCGCTCTCAATGGTCTTACTAGACCATGGGACTGCTTCATCCAGACAGTCTGTGCAAGGAAGTAAAGCCTAAAGTTTGATATCCTATGGGAAGAATGTGTTCAAGAAGAAGCTAGAATAGCTAACCGAGAAGCACAACTTAGAGAAGATGACCATACTCTAACTACTCATACGAGAAGAAGAAAAGTAAAGCGCCATTTCAATAAGGAAACTCATAAGGGGTCTTATCCTCCTAAGAAGTTTCAAAAGAATAAAAAGGGAGAATACAAGTAGAAATATTTCTCCTCTTATCCATGTTACCATTGTGATGCGATAGGACACATTGCCAAAAATTGTCCGACAAAGAAAGAAGATTTTTAGAGGAAGAAGAACAAAAGAAATCATGCTAACTTAGCAGAAGAAGAAGAAGAAGAAGAAGAAGAAGAAGAAGAACCTCCTAGGAAGTTAGAAAAAGTAGAAGTTGAAGAATATGTTCTCTAGAAGATGTATTTGTCACTAGAGGGTGGCCTGTATGAACTGAGAGGTCACTCAGAAGCAGCCTTGATCCATGATCAATATTTTCCTATGCACTTATGGGTTGAAGCAGCAAGGACAATAATATATATCCACAACAGAATATCCCATAGTGCACTTGGATCCAAGAATCCTGAAGAAATGTTCACAGGAAAGAAAGCAGAGGTAAGTCACCTCAAGATATTTGGTTGTCCAGTGTTTGTTCATATACCAAAAGAGAAAAGAACCAAATTAGATCCTTCCAAAAAGAAAGGAATATTTGTCGTAAGGTCTCCAAGGCCTTCAAAATCTATATACCAGGTTACCATCATATGTAAATTAGCAGGGATGTACCCTTTGATGAAGATTCATCTCTCAAGAAGTCGAGAAAGTGCCAACTTGAAGAAGCATATGAAGAAGTTGTAGCTCCCAAAGCTGCAGAACCAATGAAGGAAGTTGCACCTTCTCCTGATGATGAAATTCCGGAAGAACATGATATGTTGGAGCCCCAAGAACCTCCCCACAAGAGAAAGCCAGCTTGGGCCCTTGAGATTATTCAAGAAGCAGAAAGGTATGGTGTTCCAGAACGAAAAACAAGAAACCAAAGCCATTTCCTAGTTATATGGCTTTGATGTGTGATCTTGTAGACAAAGAACCTACTTGTTTTGAAGTAGTTGTTCAAAACAAAGAATGGGTAGAAGCTATGACAGAAGAATACTAATCCAAAATGAGAATGATGTATGGGAAATAGTTCCAAAGCCAGAAGGCAATAGTGTGTTATCTTCCAAATGGATCTACAAGATAAAACCTACAGCCGATGGAAGTATTAAGAACTACAAAGCCAAATTTGTGGCTCGTGGATTCTCTCAAAAGGAAGGAATCGATTATGAAGAGACATCTGTCCCTATAGCAAGGTACACTTCTATCATAACCATCATGGCACTAACAGACATGACAGAATGGAAGTTACCTTAGATGGATGTACAAAAGTGTACATAAAACAACCACAAGGTATTGAAGTCGAAGATAGAAGACACATTTCTGTAAATTGAAGAAGGCTCTATACGGATTGAACCAAGCTCCAAGAGCTTGGTATGGAAGAAACGATAGTTTTCTAACGAGGCAAGGCTTTACTAAAAGTAAGGCTAATCCTAACCTTTATTTCAAGGTTATGGATGATGAACCTGTCATATCATTGTTGTATGTGGATGACTTATTCCTAGCAAGGAATGAGAAGCAAATCTTAGAGTGAAAGAAGAAGCTCGCTGCAAAATTCGAGATGAAAGACCTTGGCTTGACGCATTACTTTCTAGGTCTTGAAGTATGGTAGAGCCCAAAAGGAATCTTCCTTAACCAAGAGAAGTATGCAGTGGAAATCCAGAAAAGGTTTGACATGTTGGAATGTAAAGCCATGGCCACACCCATGGATACACACTTGGAGTTGTTGTCTAATGCTTTGTCAAAATTAGTGGATGTGACACTATACAGACAGATCAATGGTTCATTAATGTATCTGACGAATACCCAGCTAGAGATACGCTTTGTTGTGAACACTTTGAGTTAATATCTATTTGAACCCATACATGTTCACTTGGTAGCTGTAAAGCATCTGATGAGGTACCTAAAAGGTACGATAGACTATGGTCTCAGTTATACTGCTTCCAGTGTTGCTCTTAACACTATAGAAGTGGAATATATCACTGCTTGTTTCTTCAGTTGTGAAGCCATATGTCTTCGAAAGTTGTTATCAGATCCATTCGATCTGGAGATGGATGCTAGCATGATTCTATGTGATAACCAAAGCTGCATGAAGATGACAGAGAACCCCGTGTTCCAAGATAAGACAAAGTACATAGAAATCCGATACTTCTACATTCATGACATGGTGCGAAAGGGAGCTATAAAGCTCCAATATGTGAGCACAAATGAGCAAGTTGCAGATGTGTTGACTAAGCCTCTGTCTTGTTTGAAGTTTGAACACTTACGAGACAAGCTTGGTGCTGTCCGTGAGGACTTCCCTCGAAAGGGGGAGTAGTATTGATAATATAGAATCCTGATCACAGCAGGTAACTCAGTTGGGATTGATCATCCTTAGACTTGATCCCGTAATTCCGAAAGGAAGGATTGTCTTAAATGTTGATCTTGTTGGACTTGATCATGTAACTCCGAAAGGCAGGATCGTCCAAGATGTTGATGTTGGGATTGATCATCCTTACACTTGATCCTGTAATTCTGAAAGGAAGGATCATCTTAAATGTTGATCTTGATGGACTAGATCCTGTAATTCCGAAAGAAAGGATCGTCCACGATGTTGATGTGGAAGGACTAACCATCCTTAGACTTGATCCCGTAATTCCAAAAGAAAGGTTCGTCTAAAATGTTGGTGTGGATGGACTTGATCCCATAATTATGAAAGGAAGGATCGTCCAAGATGTTGGGACTAATCATCCTTAGACTTGATCCCGTAATTCCAAAAGGAAGGATCATCTTAAATATTGATGATAGTAGTGAACATGATCTCGTAATTCCGAAAGGAAAGATCGTCCTGGATGTTAGTAGTGGACTTGATCCCGTAATTCCGAAAGGAAGGATCGTCCAAAATGTTGGTAGAAAACTTGATCCTATAATTCCGAAAGGAAGGATCATCCAGAATGTTGGTAGAGGGCTTAATCCCGTAATTTCGGAAGGAAGGATCATCCAAAATGTTGGTAGAGGACTTGATCCCGTAATTCCGAAAGGAAGGATCGTCTAGGATGTCAATGATGGACTTGATCCCGTAATTCCGAAAGGAAAGATCGTCCAGGATGTAAGTGATGGACTCGATCCCATAATTCCGAAAGTAAGTATCGTCCAGGATGTCGGTAATGGACTTGATCCCGTAATTCAGAAAGGAAGGATCGTCCAGAATGTTAGTAGAGGACTTGATCTCATAATTCTGAAAGGAAAGATCATCTAGAATGTTGGTAGAGGACTTGATCCTTCCTTTCGGAATTACGAGATCAAGTCCACCACTGACATCCTGGATGATCCTTCCTTTCGGAATTTCATGATAGAGTCCATCACTAACATCTTGGATGATCCTTCCTTTCAGAATTACGGGATCAAGTTCTCTACTAACATTTTGGACAATCCTTCCTTTCGGAATTACGGGATCAAGTCCTCTACTATCATTTTAGACGATCCTGCCTTTCGAAATTACGAGATCAAGTCCTCTACCAACATTCTGGACAATCCTTCCTTTCGGAATTACAGGATCAAGTCCTCTACCAACATTCTAGATGATCTTTCCTTTCAGAATTACGAGATCAAGTCCTCCACTAACATCCTGGACGATCCTTCCTTTCTGAATTACGAGATCAAGTCCATCACTGACATCTTGGATGATACTTGGGGAGGAGTACCGGTGTTTTTGGTGTCTTGCCTTTTATGCTTGGGGTTTGGTCTCTCATTTGATGAGACTTTGTTCTTTGGTCATTGCATATTAGTAATCTATACTGAGGAAATTTTGTTGGGTTTTTCTCCTTAGGGTTTTGCCAGGATAAATTGTACTGTACCTTGTGATTGTGTTTCTTTCAATGTTCCTCTTTATGTTTTTATTATGAAAATGTATTGAATGCTAATCAAGTTAGGACTTAAGCTATGGCAACATAGAAAACATAACAGAGGTGCTTTCTAAGACTCGTGGTCATATTGCCTCCTCCATGATGGAGTGACACATTTTATCTTAGAGAACTATTATTGAATTGACAAGATCTACGAAGTGTCTGGGACTTCTTACTTCTTAGTGGGTCTATTCAACATCAGGACTCTATGTGTGAATAAACGTACATGTGGGGAGATGAATAACATCATCATCGTGAAGAACTTTTCTTAAGAAAGAAGGAATTCAATTAATAAAGTAGTCAACATGTGAATCAATATTGAAGCGGTCAAATAACAAGTCGGTCCTGAAGATAAAATGAAAAGTGAAGATAAAAAGTGCAAGTCAGCCCAAAAGTAAAAATTCAAGTGATTTGAAGTGTATAAATAAGCACTTAACCATTTCATTTTGACATATCACAACAACACATCATCCTCTCTCTCTAGTCCGCAATTTTAGTTGGGCATAGTAAAAGATCAAGTAGCAAAATTTTGGGGTTGCTTATCATCTCTAGAAGTTCGCCCTCCTTCTAGGGTTTCTTATGAAGAAATGCACACCCTCTTTGCCACTGGGTTCACTCTATGTAACTGGTAATGTTTGACATACCCTTGTGATCAGGGTTTCTTGTTGTTGTTGTTGTTCTTTTATTTTTGGAAAACATCTTAAGATAAGTTGTTGGGTTTTCTCCCTATTGGGTTTCCCAAGGTAAAATTCTTGTGTCTATTGTGCACGACTGTTTTTCTTTGTGTTGAATTTTTAGCTACTTTCATATGCTAATAATTATGAGTGCAATTTAAAAAAAAATCTTTTACATAATTACATATGAAAGTATCAACCACAATAATTACTTTATTAGGAGTATAACATTAACCAATTGCAACGGTAACTGAATTAAGCAAAAAGTAACAACATCACAATAGTCATGCACAGTAAACACCATGATTTACCCTCGGCGGGGAAAAACCCAGTAACCTTCCTAATGATAGTTCATAATAGAAGAACATGTATACATCAAATGACCATGAGTATCTAACCCTATCACACATGAGGGTATATAAACAGAAAAAGGAAGTACTTATCTTTTACATTTAGGTCATGTAGCCTCTTTTGATGTCATCCCTATCTCTTCTTTCCTGCAAGAAGGCCTAATGTAAACCCTTACTGATGATGATGTAAGCCCTGCTAATTTGTAGCAATGTAGCAACCCTGAGTAATTCCGCATTAGACCCTAGGGCTAAAGCCAAGAGAACTTGAATAAGAAGAAACCAGGTTGATGTAGGCCATAATGGATGATGATGTCAGCGTGTAGCAATCTAAGGAAGTTTGTAGTAGTTTGTAGAAACCTTCAAGAGACTTGTAGGAATCCCTTAGGGATTGAAGCAATCCTCTTGGAAAGTGTAGCAACCTGCAAAGAACTTGTAGCAGTCTGTTGTCACTGAATTGGGCCTCATCTAGGACCACGACAACCTTGCTGAGATACTTGGCGGCCTCAAAGACTATCCATAGTAGCCCTGTTGGGGACTTAACTGAACTCGGCAGTCCTAGTAGGACTAGGTTTGAACCTGCTGCAGCGCACGACACCCTGATGGTGTTGGTTTTGAGCCACGACAACCCTTTAAGGGCTAGAACTTTCCTCATTTGCCTTCCTTAGGACCTAGACAGCCCACAGATGACCTGTAGAATGCCCAAGCATAACTCGACAGACCTTCTAGGGCCTTATTATTAACTTAGCAGCCCTCTTGAGGGAAATAATAGACCTTGCCCCCTTTAAGATAAAAAAGTAATCCTGTAGATGTAGATGAAATCCCTTCTTAGGACTAGAGACAAACTTTGGCAGCCACCAGAAAGTAAGGCAGTCACTAAGATGATCAAAAACCTGAGAAAAGATGAAGAAGATGGACACCAGCTGAATATACCCAACGAATTCTTTGAACAGACGTGGGTGATCATAAATGTGAGTGAGGGAGATAACCTAGAGTAATTGTCGTTTAAAACCCAAGTTGGATTTCATCTAATACCCTGAGGGACCAATTATCTTTTAATCCCAACTCCATTTGCCCAACCTTTAGCACTGATCTACCTAAGGACAATTCACCCTCCTTAAGAATCCCCGTGTTTTGTGGTTTGGTGACTTGGTTGTTGCTTGTTTGTCTTTTAATTGATTTATCTTACATCAAACATAGATTTGAAGTGCTAGGACAGCCACTAAAGTTTGATAATTCTCTTCCCTAAGTATTTGTGAGTTGTGGAAGCTAAATACCCCTATGGAAGATTTTTAACCATCAACACTTGGCACTGAATTCACCCTAGATTTTTGCTTAGTCACTTCACTATTGGAATTAAACAATTTTAACATCTATTTCAGATCTGATACATGCATAGATTTCCCAATCTATCACCGAGACTATCATCTAGTCGTGTAATTTGTGGTCTAGGTGCACTATACCAAGGTATATCTATTTGGTTTTGTAATTGTCTTGTCGTAGGTGTCTTGGTTGTTTGTTTCTTTTCGCAAGGGAAGACACGGTTTCCCCTTTGCCCACTTACATAGTTGGCATAAAGTGACAAGAGCCTGTTTGGTGTGACAACTACTACATCAGTAATGAATGAGGCCCTTGAAGTGTCATTGGGTTTAGCTGGCCCATCCTCTATTGTCCTAGATAGGATCCTTCTTAGAGGCAGATAAAACCTTTGTGATAACAGGACCATTGTAAATCGTAAGGTATTAGTGACAGAACACCATCCCTCGCATCCCCCCTGCCTCAATTTTGCATTCTTAGTTTGTAATTTCCATTTCCACAATTTACATTTCATAGATAGATTAGATTTCTATTCCTTGCATCTAAGTTAGATTTATTTTCAGTATCTAAATTAGATTAGATTTTCCTTTTCTTTGTTTGGCAACCTTTATATTAACGCTAACTTAATATATTTTAAGGGTTTCATGACTTGTAAACCCATAGGCAAGATAAAATTACTACAATCTTAAATCTAAATTAATGTTGGGACCAAGATCTACACCCTCAATCCAACTGAGGCATACCTTGGGATTCAAGATCTTCTAAGTGCATCCAAACCCTGAATGTTCTTCCTAGGCATTGATGGTTCTCAAACTTTCACCCACTGAGCAAGGGTATCTCTTTGCCTAATAGTTACAATTTTTTGCTTAGCTCTTCCTAGAATATTCTGCCACTCGTTTTGCTTCGTAGATTAGTTGTTATAGACAAATTTAGATCTAGGTCCTACTGACTACAATCTAGTTCTAGGGACAACCCACAATCTTTAGTAAATAAATCACATTTAATTTTTGTTGGTTCAACTTTCAAGTAGCAGTTCAAAGAAAATTTTGATTGTCAAATCATATATCGCTTTATATTATATAACCTTGCATTGCAACTACTATCTAGATTTGCTTACATATCAGATTTACTTTTCTTCTTAAAGGCACTATTCATGTCTTGCTATATCTTGTTCATGCTTTGAGTACTAACCAAATATGTTAGATTTGCTTCGTGTTGATATTGTAGATCTCTCTACTTGCCTAGATTTGCTTTAGCCTTTCACTGACTTATCTTGCTTTAAGCTTTAGATTTTTCTATATAGAGACTACCCCCTTGGCTTTGTTTAGGAGTTAGCCTAAACGAAAGAGTCGAGTGTCGAAGTGACAGTGACCCGACTAGAGGCTTTCCCCCAAGGCCACGCCCAGTGAGTTAAATATTTTTCTTACCAGTAAGTGTGGATTAGGCGGCAACACATGCTATGGCCTCAAATCCATTTCAAACATTGCCTTAAATTTGTTTCAAGGGTTACCATAAATTTAGGACAATGAGGGAGACACCAATGCAAACCAAAAAATGTTGCTGACCTTTTATTATCACAAAATATAATATGCAACAGAAAATATCTTTGACAACACAAGCACTGCAAAAGGAAATGAATAAGATATATTAACAACAATGAAAAACAAAGAGAAAAAAATGTGGAAACTCAGATATCACTGAGTATTATACCTATCAGATTTCAACAATGGCATTTTAACAAGCAAGCCAAAACGCTCATGCAGTTCTGTCTCAAAATCACTCCTAGTCTGCAAAAGATTATAATTTGCCATTATCATTAGCAAAGATCAAGTTTGTTGATAAATATAAAGATGATAAAGTAGGATGATCATCCTTATCTGTAAATATGAGTCCATAGTAAATACCTTTCCCTCATAGAGATTGTAAAACATTAGAAGAACATAGCCAGCATTCTTCGAGTTTTTATCCAGACTACCCTTCAAAATGTAAGGACACACATTTCAGTCAAGTAAAAACAAAATAAGCAATGCTATGCTGAACCTATTAAACATATTCCAATTGTATAGGTCTATGTTCAATGCAGAGTGAAATAAAGAAGAAATGCCCATAGACATCACAACACATTTTTTGCTCTAAAAGAAATGGTGAAGTGGGGAAGGTGGTGCAAGACAATACATATTACAGAGCATTACAAACAAAGAATACAAAAACAATTAAACATTACCGGGTGGTTGACTCGTTGAAGAACACGAAACATGAAGACTGTCAAAGCATCAAGATCAAAAGGATTTGTATCTGTGCCTAAAAGACCACAAGAAGTCAAAATGTGATGCTTTCACATGCAGGAAGATTGGTCATTAATTCTTGCTAGCATTGTTTACCAAAAAACAATATACAAACAAAATAAGCAGTATACACTTCTACTCATATTTGTATGCTGCATAACTAATGTCATTCCCTGAGAATAGATAAGAAATTACTTGCTTAATAATAATTAGGAGTAAACAAATAATCTGATTATTATATTTATGTTCATTACCTGGTCAGAAAAATAAAATGCTTGCATTAAATTGCAATGCATCACCTTTGAACATCACTCATACAGGAAATGACCATGCAAGAGTTGGAATCTCTATTGCTCAACATTCTATGGGTCCAGCAGTGGCCACTCCCTCAAAGATGAACATAGTTCATTGTGAACTGTTATTACTCGAAACTGGTAGGTTTCAACTGAACATTTAGGACAAGCGTAATACTGTCACGTATGCCCTCCTCTTGCTCACAGTTCTTTGTGAACTAATATCACTCGAAACTGGTAAGTCTCAAGTGAACACTTGGGGTAAGCATATTACAGTCAACTATGCCTTCCTCATGCTTCTACGTCTGTGCTTTTCTGATCTAAGGGGGGTATTGCTAGAGATATGATAACTAATGTTAAATTTATGAAATAAAAATAATGCTCAAGTCATGTAAAAAGGTAATTAACCAGTTAGAGAAATTCAGACACTATCGTACCTTTAATGATTCTGGTCTGTTATGTCTGAATAGTTTGTTTAATACCTCTCATAATGAATCATATTCCCTATCATGCACCATTTTCTCTTATTCTCTATTGTTGTTATTATTGTTATGATATGTCATGGTATCAAAAGCTATTATGGCACCTTGGAGCTTGTGAAGACAGATTAGAGAATGGAGGCTTCTAACTACGTTGCACTTAAGAAAAACCTATTGAGGAATATTATAACATTGTTGACATGGTCTGTTGATATTTCACCATTGTTTGAGGGTTTTATAGCTCATGCACCCTTCTTAAAGAGGGTGACAGAGTCCATATGGATTATTTAATTGTATATGGTTAGATCCACCACTTGGATAGTAGATCTAAGCCATTGACCTTTAACTTTCCATCCTCGTTACGATCATCACTTGTATATTTTATTACACCATGGATTTGGTCTAAAACCCTAAGTGTCCTTTGTGTTGTAAAAGGAGAAGCCAATTTTCTTGGGAGGTGTTGAGAGTTTTGAAATACTAGAGATATTGAGGATTTTTCTGGAGATCAACTTGTGTCCTTGTGTTTCAATTTTTTTTGTGTGTGGATGATCAATAGGATTTCCTAGTTTGCTGTCCATGGTAATGTCATCATTCTTCAACTAGCATTGAGGTAATATCTTTAATATTTGTTTTAAAAATGGTAAATATTTGTTTCAGATTGCTAACAACCTCATAGATTAATCAAGAATAGGATTCAGTGTTAGATTGCTAACAACCTCATAGATTGATCAAGAATAGGACTGAGTATTAGATTGCTAACAACCTCTTGCATTATTTTTTATGTTTTATCTTGTCATTATCATTTGTCAGGACTCGGACCTTGTTGTAGATCTACTAGGGCTGGGATTGTTCGCAGCCTCCTTGGTTGTGTTGGTATGCATCAAAAAGTGGAATAAAGAAATCATGCTTAATCTAGAAAGAGGAGGAGATTCCCACCTTTTGGAGAACACTGAAGTTGCTAGTAAAAAGGGTTCTAGACTCCATTGGCCCACCATCAGCAAAGAAAATAAGCACTTGGTGTTCCTCCCCCTTAACTATTCCTATCTCATTTATTCTACTTACCATATTCTTCTCTTCTACTTGCATTAATTCTAACAAGTCCTCTTTGAAGACTTAAGCTTCCCATTCTACTTAAACAAGACTCATAAGGAAGACTAAAATCACACCACACACTAAGAAGATAACTCAAAACAAACTCTAACACAAAACCCTTGGATGGCTTGTTTGATGGATTGCAGTTTAGCTAGTATATGTTTGTTTTAACTTTGTAAGTTTATGCTAATTAATTTTTTCTTGCTGCCCTATTTATAAGAGCAGCAATATCTTCATGGTTTGCAAGCTATTATGTGTTAGATGTTAATTAAATCACACTAGCATTGTGCAACATTAAGTTGGGTAAATCTAATTAATCCAACATGTAGCAACCTCTGCAGAAGACAAAGATGAGCATAGACTTGACCTTTAGCAAAAGACTTCTTTGCTCAAGGCCAAAACTTACCTCTTTACAAGAGGAGAAATCTTAAGAAGAGATCTCTTAGGAACTCTCTTCACTTCAAAAAAAGTGGCATTCATTAGTTATTTGGTATGCTTGCTTTGGGTTGTAATTATCAACAGCTTGCAATTCACATTTGGATGATCTAATCACATGTCTTAAGTCCAATGATATCTTATGATATATGTAGATGATAATTTCCACTCATGACATGTTGTGTTATTTAGTTTGAGCACTCATATTCCTCATATAGCTTAAACCATATTACTGATTTACTTGTGTGATTTCACAACTTGAGGTTTTAAGTACTTCAGCTACTTTGGTTACTTAGATCCTTCGTTTTATATTAAGCATTATTGATTTCGCTCGGTCTATGGACCCTGCGCTAGGATCTTACATTTGACTTTTCACCTTTTACCTGCACCCTTACCCATTAGATTGGGTGTACCAAATTTCATTCCACATAAGCACCATAAGTACACTTAGTCTCTTACAAAATCAAGTTGATTAGTAATTGAGAAAGCTAACCCATATTGTATTGTCCTCTTTAGGATTACAAGTGGAACTTCTAGTTAGTACCTTGCAAAATCTAGTTGGCGACACCTCCCATGGATAATCCTTAGGAGACTTAGAAGGCCTTAAGAGAGAGAGAGAGAAAGAGAGAGCTATCCATGTGACACTTAGGAGTAGATCTCTGAGGTTATGCATGTCTAGTAGTTGATATTCCGTGCATCATAACACTTCTAAATTGTGCATCAACAAGAGCAAAGAGTGCAAAGAAGATAGTATTATTCTCGAACCTCAACCACAAATGACAATGAGAAGTACGCTCTCTTATATAGGAGAAAAACTCGACTTCATCTACAATTAAATAATAATAGATGTGTTAAAACCCTAGATCTATCCAAGGGACACTCTAAGATAGTCAAAAATATAAAATACATTAATCTCCCAACAAACTCCTCAAAGAGAGAAGGAACCCCACTAATCACAACCAAATGAGTTACAAATGATAAAATATAGGCCCAAGAGAGAGTGCACTCCATCAAAATAGTTCCAAGATACAATAAACAAGCCCAAAGATCTAGGGTGCTCCAATAAATATGGACCAAAAACATCAAGCTAGGCCCCAAAGACTATGGTGCTCCAACAAACAAGGTCAAAATCTCTACAATATGCATGATGAGCTCACCTAGCCCCAAAAATGGTGAAGCTACAAACCTCCTTAAAATGTGAAGCACTAGCCCCAAAACAAGTGCCAAGTGGTAAGGATGGTCAAATCCATGGTCAAATGCTAAAACGCCCTCCTCAAAGTGATAGATAATCCATCTTCAACTGCCAAATTATGGGGCAGCCTCATGGAATAAGCCACAATGACCCTCTAGAAGTCTCTACATGGCATCTCCAATGGTCCAAATGTTAAGTGCAATGTCCAAATGTGTGAGAGGAATGACCTAGAATCCTCCCTAAGCCTCCTACATGTCAAATAAGGGTCTCCCATGTGCTAGAAGGTGTGACCTCCCCCTCAAATGTGCCAAGAACATCAACTATGATCATCACCAAGTGTAGCGCTCCAAGTATAAGTGCCTGATAATCTTCCAACATACCATATTATATCATATTATGTGTATAAATTAAATCACTCTAGTGTATAAAGCTAACCTATCATAAAAACTTAGGTAATGTTAGTCTAACATGGCAATAATACACAAGATATACATTACAAATACACATTTTCTAACTCAATGATTCATAACTTTTTACGCATTTCATCCAACATTGGTGTTAGAAATTTTTTACATGTGAGATTCCTAAATCAGCATGCATAGCTCAGCTACCTACGTCATAGAAAAATATGAGTGATATGTCTATCTTTAACTTTCAAGTTTATTTCTAAGATGTTTCTTCCAGATGTGTGCTTAAGGAAGTGTTGTACAAATCATCCATCCTTGCGCCTTCATCTAAGTCACCTTGTTACTTCCTAAAGCACACTTAACGACAAAAAGTCTGCCAACCGCTAGGTGTGTTCTTGATGGGTAACTATGAGATTAGAACCCAATGTCACCTTGATTCCTAACTCCTCCATTTAGACCCAACTCCCAAAAGGTCAAGGGGGGTAGTCTCTGACTCCCTATTTACTAAGTTTCTCAAAGTTTTTAATTGGGAGTTAAAATTATTATTTATATGACAAGCAGCCATGCAATATGCAACAAATAAATTGATGACAATCAAACCAACTTAAAACTCAACTAAATAATGATTGAAAGAATGAAACAATGAAAACAATGACTATACCAGTGCCTTATCTATTGGGCTTAAATGGAGTCAGTAAAACCAATGCTTGGTTAATGAAAATAAATTATACAAGATAGACAAAAGAATTGTAATAATTTCACTTCCAAACATTAAAACATCCAAAAATGAAAATAACTAGATGGAAACAAAAAAAAATTAATGAAATGCTTTGAAATTAAATACGAAATGACAAGTGATTGAAATTTTTGCAATTGGTCTTGTAAATTTTAGGTTAATTTTAAGTCTCACTTTAGCTTAGGGGATTAATGTTTGAAGCATGAAAAGCACAGCCTAGCTAATGTGTCTACCCCAAACACTTATCTCTTTCGATTTGAGAGAGATTGTTGGGTGCTTAACAAGTGAACACAAGTTTCCTTTCTATTTCCGCAAGTCAATCGCAAATATTGTTGGGCGCTCAACAGGAGAACACTAAGTGCCACAAGGCTCCCCACAACCTCTAACCCTCTAGCTCCACAGGTCGACCTTTCTTTTCTCAATTTCTTATCAAGATAAAAGTTGGCTGCCTATTATTCTAGCCAAGTCAAATCTTCTCCCTTTCTTGTCACCCAGGGTCGGACCAACCAGCAAGGGGAGTGAATACGGGGCGAAAATTGGGGCAATGTTTATTTAACTTTGAAATAAATAATAAAAGAAATTTAAAGAGATCTAACTATACTAGCCAGCACGATATTGCAAGGATGGAAAAGTCAATTCAATTGCAAGGTGTGGACACAAAAGAATTAAGAAGCAAAATAACAATCTAACACTAGCCTCACAACCCACTTTTTGAATGGAAAAGGTGGGGCAAAAATAAACTTGCAAAAAGAAAACAAATTAACCTAGCCCTTCCTCTTCTGCTTGCAAGGGTGCAAGAACCCAACTTCCTTGCAAACAATGGATGCGAAAGCTTTAGAAATTGAAATTTCAACCTAGCCACACAACTTTATTCCTAGTGAAGAAATGGGATAAGCAATGAAAGTAAATGATATAATGAAATAAAGCTAAGCACCTAAATCTAGCCTCTCTTCGCTTGCAATGCAAGGGTGGGTAAGGCCGACCTCCTTTGCATACAAGGGATGGCTCAAAATGGAAAGAAACTTGAATGCTCTTGAAATTAAAGAAAAATCAAGCTCAAGAGACACTCTTGAACTTGTTACAGATAATGAAATATCAGCACTTTCGAATTTAGGGATTTAAGTCCTATCCTCCTAAATCTCTCAGACCTTCTTCACAGTCATCTTCACCTGCAACAACCAACACAAAAAGGCACATTAAAACTCAATCATAAATTGGGAATTGGAAGCAAATTAAAGGTCTGATGCTACTGATAACTAAGTTCTTAAAGACCATACTTATTGCTGGTATACAAGTCTGAAACCTTACACTTCATATAGTGCTAGGATTGTGGATAAGAGGTTGAAGTATTGTGGTTTATTGAATGCACAAATTGTACATCACATGCACTTCTTTGGGTTACATAAATGTTGGGTTAATCGCCATCAAAAGGGACTGCCATACAACTATAACTATATCATCCCTGTTGCCGCCTAATACACACTTTATGACATGGGGAAGTCTTCAACCCGCTTTGTGTGTCCTTGGGGGCAAGTTAGAGCTGGGGACCACTGTCACCACAGTCTACCAACTCCTCCGTTTAGGCCAAATCCCAACAGAGCCAAGGGGGGTAGTCCCTACATGAAGGTTTATTAACAATTTAGTTAAAGGGATTTTATTTTATTAAAGTTACAAAATTACAAAATCAGTGCCTAGATTAAATGGAGTCAAAAGATTACAAGTTACAAACTTACAAAAGAATTAAGAATGATTATCCACAGTTGCCTAAGCTAAGCAAGATCTACAATATCAACAATATGAACAAATGCTAAAGAATGGTTAAACAAATATACAATGATACCTGAAAAGAAACAAGATATACACCGGATGAACAAGTTATTATGTCAAAGATCAAACAACAGATTGCTTTCAAGTTACAAGATTAAACAATGTTTTACTCAAGCGTGCCACAGTACTTTAAAGATATTATACTTGAAAGTGCAAGGTACTGAAATGAAATTGAGATGCTTGCAAGATGTACTTGTAAAATGAAAACCTTGAAAAGCAAGGACTTTGAAGCAAATACAGAAACTGAAATGTGGGTGAGACGTTTTGAAATGTCTCTTGGTTCGTTTTAATAAATTTTATTTAAAGTTGAAGTCTTTAATTAAGTTTTAGATCCGGTGGTGTGACTACCCCAATCTAGTATTTCTCAAATCAAAGAGGGAATGCTGGTGCGCTCAAAACAGTGGAAACAAGTCCACCTGTAGCTCCCAGGTCAAACCCCAATGCCCCGGTGCTCAACAAGGAGGACATAGAACGCCTAGAGACCCCCCACGGTCTTCTACTCCAACTAGCTTCCGAGGCCACTGTTTTTAATCAACCGAAAAAATAGCAAGATGGATGCCTATTAAACTAGAGCCTCTAAGCCTCTTCGCTTTTCATACCCTTACCTGAGTTCCCTAAAGGGAGATAACAAGGGGGCAGAGGATACACGAACAGTTTAGGTTGTATATTTTAAGTAAATTGTAGATTTGTTTTTATAGTAAGCAAAATAAATTACAGAATTAACAAGTTAATAGAGTCAACCTGAGCGTTATCCCTTATGGGAGGTGCCGGTACTTGATCTCTGGACAAATGAAATTGCTTTGCAGGAAAGTAAAAGATTGCAAAAAGTAAAGTGAGCTAATTAAGGTTTCCTAAAGCCCCCAAACCCCTCCGTTTTTCATACCCTTGATCCGAGTTCCCTAAAGGGAGATAACGGAGGGCAGAGGATACACGGACAGATGTTAGGTTGTATATTCCTTCAAATCAGTAAACTAGGTGATAGAAAGTAAAGATCTAACTAAATGCTTTGTTTGAAAAAGAAATGCTTGAAAGTAAACTAATCTAAACAAAATATACTAACCACACATTAATCTCCCTAAAAGAGAAGGTGGGTAAAAAAAAGGCTAGAAAAATATTAGATCTACTTGAAAATGAAAGCACAACTACTTATCTACTTCCTAGATCTACTTCCTACCTAATTACAATATGATTACAAATTACTTTGAAAGCTTTTAGAGAATACCCACAAGGAAACTCTCCCGAGGCTTACAAATAGCTAGAAAGAAGATAAGAGGTTGAATCCTTTGGAAACCGGTTGCAAGTTGAGGTGTTTTAGATGTGATTTGGGCATAACCTCCCCTTGTAAACTGTAAAACCTGCTAAAAACCAGCAAGCAAAGCTTGCTAGAAAATGACAGAAAACTCAAAAGGAAGTTAGAAAATGTTAGTATAAAAATACAGAAATTTTACAGAAAAAAAATCTGGGTTTTAAAATATCAGAAAATTGAATATTAGAGGGCTGAAAATTGCATTTCCAGCCACCTAAAACACAGTAAGAAATCAAATCTGAAATATATAATAAAAGTATAACATGGATCTATTAAAGGAAACTAGATTTTGCTACTAAACAATAACAAACTACTATTTCCTAAAACAGAAAACAAGATTAGAGATTAAGGCCTTGGAGGGAGAACTTTTCTAAGCTTGGATCCCTGCAAAGAGTTTAGCTAAAGCTGCAAAAACTCACACATAGAGATGAGAACACCATAAATCATGCAAAAACCTTCGCAAAATCTTACAATGTTAATCACAAGTGCAAATAGAAAAACTTCTACCTATAAGTCTCTCCACAAAAACCTTTGTGGAGAGCTTCTGTGATAAATAATGCAACAATAACCAACCATAAACAGTTACCTCACTCTTCAAGCCACAAAATGGGTGCACCAACAAATGTATCCTCCAAAGATTGATGTATTATAAACTCCAATAGGGCAACAACATTACAATAGCCAAAGAAAACTTGAGAGAGAAGAATAGAGAAGAGAGGGAGAAGAGAGTATTTTGGCAGCATAACCATGCTCCAAAGAATGAATGATAAAATGAGAGGAGGGGCCTCTCTTTTATAGTTGAAAAGATCTCAAACCCACTCCCAAATCAAGGGTCCAAAACATAGATCTAAACTCTAGCTCTCCTCCACCCTTAGATCTAGGTTTGTTGACTTTACAAGCCATCGACCAATCATAAGCAAGGGTGTCTCTTTAAATCAATGGTAAAAAAGATAGATCCATGTCACAATGAAGCTTAACCCTTGGATCTAGGGTTTCCATGACTCAAGTGGGGCCTCCTTTGACTCAAATTTTAATTTTTATTATTTTAATTTTTTATCTTTTATTTTGATCTTTTTATTATTTTATTTTTTATCTTTTATCTTTTATTTAATCTGTCATTTTTAATCTTTTATGTTTTTGTTTTTATCTTTTATTTTTATCTTTATCTTTTATTTTATCTTTCATTTTTAATCTTTTATTTTTTTGTTTTTATCTTTTATCTTTTTTTATTCTTTTATTTTAATTTTAATTTTTAATCTTTTATTTTTTTATTTTTATCTTTTTATTATTTATTTTAATCTTTTAGCTTTTATTTTTTATCTGGGGCTTCCTTTGACTCAAATTTTGATTTTTATTATTCTTATCTTTTATTTTTTATTTTTTATTTTTTAATCTTTTACTTTAAATCTTTTATGTTTTATCTTTTATTAAGACAAGAGGGGCACTCCACTTGGGAAATCTTCAAAAATTTATTTTGACCATGGGAGGGTTTATTTAAATAAAAATTAACTATGATTAGCCACCTCCCAAATTTAATTACCATGGCCTTATTTGATTTTTTCCTTCAAAATCAAATAATTTAATTTTACACCCTTGGAAATTAAATTAATTTCCTAGGAAAAAATACCTTGTCTTAACCAAAATTGGTCTAACTTCCCAACTCCTTGTCAGAATGACATGAGACTTGAACCAATGGCTTAGGGGGTGTCATAGTTTTTTTTCATTTGCATTCATAGCCCCTATTACAAAATGCCAAGGTTCAAGAAATTACATTATTACATCGAAACTTAATTAATTAACCACCCAATGATAAAGTTAATTAATTAAGAAAAAATCAAAATAGAAATTAAAATCCTAACGAAATTCCGCAAGACTACAAGATATGGCTAGCATGGTCATGGACAACAACTTGAAACATTAGCCACCTCATGGGCTTGATTATCAGAACGCCAATTCACCACTTTGGAGGATTTGTGAGTGAAAAACCCAACCAATTAAAATTGTTAATTAACAAAATTAACTGGAAAGGGAAAAAAACACTCAATGAAGAGGACTTCCCTGATAATAAAGTCCATGGTGACATCCTTAGAGTAATGACCCATGATGACATATAAAGTTACATTAATTGTCCCACACAGGGGAGCGGACATTTCGTGTACAAAAGGGGCATAATTGCCCTGCTGAATGGAAAATCCCCAGAATTTTTCCATGGTACAAACTGCACAGAATGTACATCTTCAATGTACATGAGGTTGCCACCTAGTTGAAATAGGTGGGCAACAATCCCTCTTATTGTTCATTGGAAAGTGATTGGATGATTATATATTGTTGTCATTGCACTCATATTGAACGGTATGTGGTTACATGTTTAATGTTTATTATTGGTGAATGTCTCTCGAATGCTAAAGTGCCATTCAAGGCCTCTATTACCAACTCCATATATCTTGAATTGCATACTTTAAGGAATACATTGATTTGAAACATTTTACATTAGTCTCTACAAGCACTTTATTCATCTAGTATGTCTTCTTCATTCATAGAATTGATTGGTTAAAAGCACTGGTCACTAACATCATCGTCTTAAAGGCATAATCTTTTGTCCTAAGTGTTTTGTAGAGCATCAAAGGGCTCTCCCTTTGGAGGTTATGACACTCCAAATTAGTTTGAAGAAGCGACTAAAGTGACATTGGTCACTTTCTCTTATATGTTCTTATCAGTGACTAGCCCTGCTAGTTCATCCAGTAACATTTTTGGCATCGTTGTCGAGGACCTCTAAATCAATTGAGGTGAACGACGCATTGGTATTGGTAAATCTTAAGGTACGTGCCTGTGCTCAATATATTTATAATTTTGCAAGGACTAAATTGACCAAATTATTCAGTGACTCAACCAAGAACTCAATCACCATTATCTCATGTACACCCTTACTTGTGGTACTTTGGAGAGATTTGTTGAGCTAACTTGGCAGGTCTCTCATCGCAACTCCAACTCAAGAAAAATAACGAAAGTACTCTATAAAGACAAGGAAGCTAGATGATATGGCACCTGCTTACGAATTGTGGATGGATTTATTGGATTTTTCATACATTCCAGGATATCCACATCAGTATGTCATTAAAGATGATGTGAAAGTATTTTTTCCATTATTTCATGAATATAAGTGTCATGCAACAACACATATCTGGAAATTCATGCAGTTTCGCCAAGGAAGTGATATCGTACATGAAGACGTCAAAATGAAGCTTTCCCTGATATATCTCAACCTAGAAGACAACCCAAGTGTTAGGAATTGGTATGAAGGATTTCCTCGTAAAACGTTTTCTTCACTATACGTATATTGTTCTTTGCAGCCTATGATGAGCCCAGATCATCATTCTCGGCCGTGTTGCAAGACTTGTTCAGCGTTTTCAATCCTATATCAGTAATTTCCCAATGATTCATTTCAACGAGATCGATACATGTATGTGGGAAGGTATGATTTCCATTCCTCGGTTTCATAGCAGTTATCGTTTATCTTTTTGTTTGAAGCATTAAGGTATGAATCTTATGGCTGATAATTTCAAATTTTTAAAGAATATTGAAGGTACTAACACAAATGTTCGAAAGATAAAAAACGAGCTTCTATGTCCAAAATAATGTTTAAACAGGTACAGGAATAGGATGCGACTGACATATAAAGATTCGCAAGCCCCACCTTTACTAATGGCCTCTTAAGTTAAGAATCAGATGATCAGCTTCGTGCAAAATTCTTCCTCAATACCGAGGTATGATGGAGGTGGCCCATACATAAGCCGAATAGAAGCATGGATAAATGAAGCTTGTCAGAGTGATCCTTCTCCATGGCAGCAATATCAAGGCTTCCATGGCCTTGCAGTCATCCTGTTTTCATCCCTTATCCGAAGGAAGATCTTGGTATTTACTTGGTTGGTCATTGATGAGGTTGGTTGGTCATTGATGAGGTTTTATCATTGATTGTATCTAAAGACAAAGGTAAAAGATCAAGTATGAATTTCCTACTTGTTAGTTACATTGGTGGTATGATTACACTTTGTTGAGTATGGTTCTCATTGATGTCAAGGCTGAAAGGCATTAATGACAAAGGTTGTTGTTTTTTATGACAAGGCAATCACGGATGGCATGTACTTTGGAGCACTAGGTGGTACAAAAGACCCATTCTGTGGTTATTTGTTGAAGATGAAGTTGCAAAGATGTAGAAGCCTTTGAAAAAGCTCTTGAAGCACTTATGAAGCATTAAAGAAGTCCTTAAGGCCACAAGCTTGGTAAATCTCATGCTTATGTAGAACCCCTCTTGATGTACATTTGCTTGAAGAATCCCTTGAATGAAATCTTGGATGGTCATAAGACCATGTGCATATGAAGAAGCCATCAAAATTTTTTCAAGTCAAATCTGATGTCTTGTACAAATTGAACAACTTAAGGGTGAAAGACAATTTTATTGAAAGCAAGACCCTCATAGAGAGGTAGTCCTCATCAAACCCTTTCCGTTGATATGTGGAGTGTCTCCTAACTCCTCACGGTTGAAGAGATTTTAATTTTTAAAGTTGGCGTGGTGTTTTTACCCCATCCAATGAGATCGGCCAAGTCCAAATAGAAATAAAAATATAAAACTTATATGTGAATCATATACTAGGTCAGCCAGCTTATATTTTTATCCTCCTCGTTGAGTATATAATTATATATACACAAACCATTTCTCTCATTTAGGTGTGTGTTTTTGAAGGATCCTTCTCTGATTTTTGGGTGAAATGGTCTGAGGCAATCATTAGAATATCTCTGAAATTCCGGGTATCACTTAGGCAGCCACAAGAGCATCTTTTACTGCAAGTATTACATATTTTAGCTCTGATTTCGTGTACCACTCTCTAATGAAGCACAGTAAAAATCGCAGCTACAACCACAATGGCATATTTTGAAGTTTATCTTCAACCTCTAAACTCGGGTAATGCAGCAGAAAAGGATTAAGCTCATCTTGCTAAAACAGTGGAACAAAGGACATGTGTGTGGTGCATTAAAAGGTGTCTTCAATAGCTCTGGGTTTGTCTCCACAGAAGAATGAAGTCACAGCATGCAGAAAGTTTTCTTATTCTCGAAACTTCAAAACAATAGCAACAAACAAAGGATTAGAGTATGTCATAAGTGAGGATGCAACAGGATGTGTAAAAATCTAAGTTAATCTTCAGGCATACTGATGTGATGAAGGCATCCAAAACTTTTGATGTGATTGAAGTTGACAAGTGATAGATTGAGGACAATGGCATGCAATAAGAAGTTGAGTTCATGAGTGCAGCAATGGAAGAGTGATACATATCAATCCTTACCTTTGATGATTGTCCTCTTGATGATGAGCAGCATTGTATGTGTTCAGCAGATGTACATTGTATTGAGCAGACCTTTGATGACTTGGCATGAACAGTAGGCTGAGCAGGTTAGTGAGTAGAGGGGTAATGAGCAGCAGTTGAATGAGTAGCAGAAGTGTTTCTTGATTGGCAAGCAGACCCTTGCAACCTTGGGGATTGGATTCCTCAACCCCTTCT
Source organism: Pseudotsuga menziesii (assembly GCA_001517045.1). Taxonomy (NCBI): domain Eukaryota; kingdom Viridiplantae; phylum Streptophyta; class Pinopsida; order Pinales; family Pinaceae; genus Pseudotsuga; species Pseudotsuga menziesii. Next base: position 449,329 of record LPNX010900221.1, on the reverse strand, counting down.
TAGTTGGAACTAAGAAAACCAAGTTGGGTATTGGAATAGGAGTTCATGCTCTTTAGTCAATTGGTGCTGATGTAATCACAAAGATTGAAGTCTTCCATTGTACATCATATAAAATTATAAATAAAATTTACTATATTAGTCTTGTAACGTGTCTCCTGTTATGATCTATATTGATGACATGCTAATGTAAATATATGACATGTGTTAGTGTAATGTGAATGATGAATTTTGCTTACCATTATTGAGGTCTCTCTCTCGCTCTCGCTTGGAGTCACTACGGTTTCTTCATCTTCTTGGAGCATCTTAATCCCTTGGAAATTTATAGAATAATGTTTTGAGATGAAACCCAAGGTTGTATTTGCTGAAAAATGATGAAGAAGAAGAAGAGGAGACATAATGTTTTAGAGGACTAACTTGAGTGATTCATATTTGTTGGATCTCTATGGTTGAGTTAGGGTTTTTCATTGCTTTCCCTAGCTATGATTTTGGAGAGCTAGTGGATTGTAGAAGCCTTGTGATAAGGATATGGGATGCACAAAACTCATCTTAAGCACATTAATGAAGTTTTAAGCTATTATGTACTTGTGCAAATTTCAGATTAGATTTTAATTTTTCAGCCATCTATGTTCTTCATGGTTTGTCATTGCCAACGATATATGTCTGGCTGATTTGACATAAGAGAAATTATGCTAAGTGATTTTAACGTTATAATTGAAGAAGATAAGGGCTGTTTTACTTATGTATTTACTGCAGTGATTAAGAGTTTTCAGATTTAGCTTATGGATGATAAGATTTCAATTTTCTATGGAGGGCTGAAATTAATCAGAACACTTCCGTGTCTTTTCTCTTGGATTGGTTAGATGTTTTGGGTTGTTAAGGATCGATATATTGCCCACTTCTGCTGCTGTTTTGTATTCAATTTCATGGCAGCACTAAGGCTAAAAATTCACAGGGTTAAGATCCAGGGAACCTCTACATAAGAGGTGAAATTTCTGTTTTGCATTAAAGGTTGATGATCACAGCAATTTCTACAATAGCTTTGCAAGTGCATGCTTCATTTACACCCTGATGATGTCAATTGACTTCTTAGATATCACAGTTTATTTCTTGTACCCCCCATGACTACTTTATGTAAGGAAGCTCGCTATATGGTTGTTTAAAATGTCTACCACTCCTCTATAAAGAGATGCAATATTCACTTAATTCACTTACATATGCATTATTAATCCCGTTGACGAATAACACCAAATGTTTTGTTAACTAAATCAATTGACAAAAAAAATGATTGAAAATGCAATTGATTTGACTTGAGCAAAATAGCATACCGAATTAACAACATAATCACACAAGATAAGATAAGATAAGATAATTTTATTTATGTCCACTAATGACCATAAAGTAGGTCAACGGAACTGTCAGTTACAATGATGTTCAGGGATGCGGGAGGACCAAACAATACCCCTTTAAAAAGAAATACAATGCCTGCACAAAGATTTAAGATAAGCCTGCACTAAAATACATGAACTAAAAGCTGTTTACTCAGGGAAAAATACTTTACAAACAAATAGGCATTCGATACATATAGCTGAATTGGTTATACCTGATGAATCATTTAACATCCACATTCCTATAAATAATCTATTTATTCAGGGAAAATTACATCGTGGATAATTTGAAGCCGCTAATATTAAAAAAGCGGGTAAGTAAAAGACCTTGAGAATCGGGAACCACTGGAACTGCTATTGCCTTGGTGCTCCTACTCATATCTTCAATCTGCAAATATCCAATCCTTCCTTACAACGATTCTTGGAAAGCATATATCAAATATGTAACAATACTAAATATCCCTCCATCTCATAGTCAATGGCAAATCTCTTTTCCATCTATTTATCCCTTTAGTCTTCCAAACTGCCCTCCCTGACCCCAGACTCATTTACGTATCCTCCAGAGTAAAGCCAAGACCCTAAATATAGTTAATCAAAGGCATTTGAAAAAGCCTTAGCACCTAAATTGGCCTCACACAACAAAAGCAAGTAGACTGGAAATAATTATGACAAAAAACAGTCATTTAAATACTTCATAACAATTACATAAAAGGCCAGCCTGGGAATGACAATTTCTTTTATTTTGAGCAAATATCTCGCTTTGGGAGCACATAAAACATTAAATAGCCTTTATGCTACAACATGTTTTTAAGAGAATCATCGATTGAGCATTTCTTTCTGAAACATTACCTGTTTCCATACTTCCTCATTTGGTGCATTTTTGTCAGCAAGAGTTATTTCATATGGCTTTTTTTTCCTCTCTTCAAGTACCTTCTGCCAGTACTTTCCTGTACAGTACTCAGTGTAATATTGTTATTTTTAATAAGATTTCCAAAATGATATCTGTCAAATGCTAAGAATTACTAGTAATAAAATTCCTCTGGAAAATAAGGGCCCAGAGGTTAAAAAGAACAGAACAACATCATCAAAACCTAGCAAATAACTGCATATATATATATATATATTGTACCAAAAACAGCATCAAATAGATGAGCCAAAAACAAATTAAATCGCAACAGTGTATTAGAGCCAGATAAGATAAGATAAGATAATTTATTAATTTTATTAATGTCCAACAAATCACCACAAAAGTAGCTCAATGAGACTGTGTGTAACCTGATGTCAATACCAAGTGGGAGCGCTAAGGTGGCTCCTATATAAATATAAAGCAAGATGGGAAACTCTATCCAAAAGCCAAAAAAGGGAGCTAACTCCAAAGAGAGAGTAAACCAAACCCAAACGAGAATGGTATAAATCTGACATAACCTTTCAGAAGCCAGAACATTATCACATATATCACAGGCATCAGAAACAGATATAATGGTAGAATTACATTGACATGAGGAGCTACTAAAGACTAACTTGACCAAGAGCACCATGCAACATCAATACTTGTTAAAGGTGAAATTTCAAAAGCAGGCACAAGAGCTTATAAGCTGAAAAGTGATGAGGATGTGAGATCTCCCCCCCCCCCCAAAGATGGGGAGGTCACGGGTTAAACTCTCTTGATCCCCTCAGGGTTAGGCTCCGTAATCAGCACCGATAGTTTACCCCGTTTACCATCCATCAATCATGGAGAAGTACTCGGAGGGTTTTCGGCTAAGCTGTTCCGTCGAAAAAAAGCCAAAAGGTGATGTCATAAAAAGAAAGCACCAGGAAGAGAATTATGACTGGTGTACTATGGTGATGAAAATTTAAAAATTATCAATTGTCGCTTCCTTGCAAAAGAAACCACACCTACCTTGTGAGAGAAACCACACATATGTAGGCAGAAAATATAAAGCAAAATGTGCTTTACTTGATTATAACCCCTCACATGCCCAGACCCAGTCTAGGACTTATAGTGATGTCCTAGTAACTGACCAGGTGCTTCATCCCTAGGCTGCATAATTTGACCCAAGGTCAAATACTTGGTATCTGACCAAGCGCCTCCATTCTCTCAGAGAATGGCCCTCAGCCCTAGGATGAGCCCCCAGTTCTAGACTGGTTCATCTTCCTGGTAACTGACTAGGTGCCTCCATTCAAAGAATGGCCACTCAGCTCTAGGCTGAGTTCCCCCAGTGATGGACCGGTTCCACATCTTGGTCCTTGACCACATGCCCCCATTCAACAGAATGGCTACTCAACTCAAGGATGAGTTTCCCTAGTGTTGGATTGGTTCCACATTCTGGTCCTTGACCAGATGTCCCCATTCAACAGAATGGCTAGTCAAATCAAGGCTGAGTTCCCCCTGTGCTGGGCTGGTTTAGCATCCTGGTCCTTGACTAGATGTCTCCATTCTCCAAGAGAATGGCTCTCGATGCTGCTTAGGAAAAAATCAACACTCCCTCGCAGTGAGACAGGTATTCTCTGCCATGCCAAGCTTGTCACGAAAGTACACAAACTTCATTGTTGTCAGAGGCTTGGTCAGAATATCTGTAATGTGTTCGTCTGTACAAATGTATTGTCGCTTCAAAGTGCCTCTCTGTACTAGGTCTCTTATGAAATGATACTTCATTTCAATGTGTTTTGATCTGTCGTGAAACACCAGATTTGTTGAAAGCTTAATGCAACTTTGATTATCGCAATGAATTATCATTGAGTCAATCTTTCCACCGAACAGATCAGATAGTAGTTTCCTAAGCCAAACTGCTTCCTTGAAGGCATCACTTTCAGCAATATACTCAGCTTTAGTTGTACTCTGTGCTATGGAACCTTGTTTCTCGCTCGACCAAGAGATCATTCCAGATCTCATACTCAAGCAGTAACCAAAAGTACTTTTTTGGTCTACTACACTGCCAACCCAATCTGAGTTGGTTGTTGGACACACAAGGTACAATGAGAGGGGGGATAAATCAGTGTGTGCAACTTTTATTAATTTTTACTTTTAACAATCAACAACTTATTTAATAATATGCATTGTCACATTATCATTGCATCATCATCAACATTATTATCATCACCAAGAACAACAGATTTTACATGGAAACCCAAGTCTTGTGGGAAAAACCACGAAAGCCTTTCTAAAATAGTTTTCCATAAATAACTAGAAGGAGGAAACAACCCCCTTATTACAAAGACTTCAATTTTCAAGCTGCAACTGGAAGGAGGCTACAACCTCCTGATTTACAGGCTACAACCTGAAGGAAGATGCAACTCCCTAGTTCTCCAGCTACAACCAGAAGGACGATACAACCCCCTTTCCTTGCCCCGTCCTGCCACCCTGATCTAAAGATAGAAATTGCTAAACCACGACCGCACTGATCCTGCAGACCTGCTAATCAACACATGTACTACACTGCACAATATGTACCACACTGCACAACCATTGCCATTACTAACCACTGCTCATCATCTGATCGTTACTCATCAACTGATCACTGTCCACTGTATCACACTACTCATCAACCTATCCAATATGTTAGACACTGAGAGGGGTGGTGAATCAGTGTAAAGCTAGTTTTTAAAACTTCACTTAGCTTGTCACAATTAAATACCAATTCATCATTCTATCGATCTCATAAACATCTTTCACTTCATCATTCACATAGCATAAGCATTTGAATCATCAAGAACCATAACACAAAAGAACACAACACCATATAATTTTGTAATCTTTTTGTATTAGTTTTGATCCAGCTACAACCGTGAGGTAAAATCAGCACCTACTGATACAGAGAGCACCTACTCTTCATCCAGGACCCTGCCTGGTTTTCTTAGACCCTGCTAAGAAGGGTTTGAGGTATCCTAACCTCATATGCAAGTCAAGCTTGCATTTACAATTTAAGTTCACTGTCTCAACACATTTTCATCACTGTCACATCACACCAGCACTTATCTCTAGCACCTCTTCAATCATCATCAACATACTGTCTCAATCATATCATCAATTGTTCATCATCATTCTGTTCATATCATCAGGCACATCTTTCTGACCATAACCACGAATACATCATTCTGTCCATCAAATTGTTGCCAACATCATACAATCATCCTTTCTTACTGTTGTACATGCACATCATATCACAAGCACTGCTACTAGTCATCTGCTCATCAACCATGTCATCTATACTGCTGTCATAATCAAGTCAATCAACTTGTCTCTGCTTTCACCATCAATCTGATGTCATAGTCAAGTCGATCATGTCACTGCTTTTACCATCAATCTGAATACTTATGCAAAGGCAACAAGGAATTTGCTTATGCACATCATGCCAAGATATCAAGGAGTCTGTTGATATGCTGTTTATGTCAAGACATCAAAGAGTCTACTCATACATCTACAAAATTGTAGCTGCTGCTGGTATGTTCATTCTGCTCAAGTGCAGACCTATTTCCTCATGCACAGTCTCCTCATGCCCAACAAAACTGCTACCACCGCCTGCCACTAACATATCCATAATATTATGTGCACTACTGTAAGGATGTCATCTACATATGTTATTTAGGTCTGCATTTGTCACTTCTAGGGAAGTCATGAAATGTTCATCAACATAGGGTAGGCACCATCATCAACCTCTGTTGACTTAATCAGACTTCAACTGTGCATACTACAGACTTAAAACAAACCTCAAACTGAAAATGTCCTACACCACAAAGTTCTGGGCTGTGTAAAAGTTTACAACAAACTTTGTCCTTTAACCTCTTACTGTATAAACTTCTTAGGGCACACATACATACCTTCACTGGCATAAGATCATTTTACAGTATAGGAGTGCATCATTGTTGTATCAAAATGCATAGACATCATCTTCAACATTGTCATGCAGTGTTCATTATCATGCATCATCATAGTTTGCAGGCAGCTCACACACTTGTACAACACTATCATGCCATTACCTGTGTATCTCACTCTTCAAGCTTGAGTTGTAACTCAAGACTGTTCAAAACCCTCAAAACAGACTATTTATTCAAACTTGTCAATGCACTGGAACTAGGGCATCATCATTAAGTATACATGGAGTATGCATGCACCACCATCATCATCAAGCTTGTCAAGACTTGGACTGCTTATGCCTTCTTCAAACAATAACTGTGGATACTTCATGCACCTTTGGACTGTATATGCTTCTTCATTTGGACTGTTTAAACTTCCAATTCCAGACTGTAAAAATACTTTACCTCAGTTGTTGATGGTCATCAAACTTCATTAACAGTTTGGGATTGTTCAAGCACCGTCACTTTAGGACTGTGTATAAAGAAGGTCAAACTGTTTGCAGCATACATTAACCATCAAAAAGACAAAAAGATGGACTGTAGCAAGTGTAGGAAAAAAAAGGCCTCCAACAATGTTGTTAGCTACCAAAAAGTTTTGTACTGTTTCTTCCTCAGTCTCCTTGAAATTCAAGATTGTTTCTTTAACCTCTGTTGTGGCCTCCAAATTTTCACAGTCCACACTGATGCAAATGCTGGTAAAAACCCTCCTCTACTGCTACCCAAATTTTCTCTACTGCTGCCTCCGAATTTTCAGTCACATTTGGCCCAGTCCACGAATTTATTCTCCTTCCTCATTGCTATTGTTTATTCCCAAAAAAAATTCAAAAGTTCGGGCATCTCCTTGCTGCTGCTACCACCAAACCTTAGCAGCGAATTCTTCACCTCAATCCACGAGCACACTTTTCTCTCAATTCGTTGGATGGATTTGCATAGATCAAGACCAAAAGAAAAAAAAATGGTTCTGCTGCTCCCACCGAAAGTTCACAGGCCTCAGTCCACCACAGTCAGCTTTTCACCATCCGAAAAATTTCAGACCTCATCCGAATTTCACACTTCAAAAATCAAAGTGTGATGGGGAATTTATACTAGTTTTCCATCCAATTTTTGAGCCGACCTGTCATAAAAAATTAATCTTATTTTTTAATTCTATTTTTTTTTGTTTGGAGCCGACTTGAAAGGATGTTGTGGTTATGTAATTTTCTTATTTTGTTCCATTCCTTACCATAAGCAAGGGTCTTAGGGTTTGTTGCATGTATTCTTATTTGTTGTTACCCCACACTTCTTCATTTATCAAGGTCACCACAAAATAGTCATCATTAGGGTTAGTTGTATGCAATCAAGTTCACCATGAGCAAGGTTGTCCTCCACATCATCAAGATGCCATCATCCCATACGCAAGAGTATGACCAAGGGCTATCAATGCTTCCTCATCTTCAAGGTGGGCTTCTTCAAGTGCTTCTTCAACAAGCAAGGGCATGTTCATGGGTTTCATAACATGTCAAAGACCATACAAGGTCATCTTCAACATACAAGAGTTCCATGACCTCAACAAGGGTTCCAAGGTCATCACCAATACAAAAGAGCCCCATCATGCATTCCTTCAGGTGACAGAGGTACAAGGACATTGTGATCAAGACAAGAGGGCTTCAAAGGACATTCCATGTGCAAGAACATGCATGACCAAGGTCCCCATCATCCACAAGCAACTAAGTGTCCAAGTGTAATCATCCCATCATATAAGTGGGTTCAAGATCTTCCTTATTCCCTAGGACCATCTCCAAGGGTTCCAAGACTCCATATGACCACTTCATTTTCATGAAGAGTACAAGGACCTTTAAACCATCAATTGTGGGTCCAAGGACCTCTTCAAGGTTTCTTCATCAAGTAAGAAGCTTCATAGGCTTCTTCAGACACCTGAACCACACAAGAGGACCTCCAAAGGGTCAAGATATCTTATGTGGGGATGCTAGGTCTTCTTCTGGGGTACCATGACATCATCATAGCGTGAATGACCACAGAATGGGTCATTAATGCTTCTCCAACCCATCTAGGGATTCTGCATCATCTACAAGAACTTCAACACCATCTCCAGGGTCTTCAATGTCTTCAGCAAGCTAGTGGCTTCAAGATCCATCCTTGTGGGTACAAGGACCTTGTCAATTGGGTACAAGGTGCTTCAAGGCACAAACCCACTCTGTTTGGGATCCAAGGCACTGCAAGGTGGGACTTGGTGGCATCAATGACATCTCGTGGGGCCACTGCAAGTCCATGTTGGCATCAATGACAATTTCATCAACACAATCAAGCTGTACTATTCATTTTGTTGCTCACATCAACTGACTTAGTCAATCTGAGTCTGCACACTAAACTCAGTCCACCTGGGTCAAACCAACTACTCATACAACTCGGCCAATCTGAGTCGAACCAACTGCACATAAGGAAACTTGTGCCAATCTTGCTCAATTGAACCAACCTGTACCAAGATGCTTGTGTACTTGTGCCAAATTAATCATATACTTGTGTTAATCTAATCAGGTGCTCTGACAGTCAACCAATCCTTCTTACTTGGCCTAGTTCATCAAGAGACACGTTTGAGCAACAAACAGACTTCACATATGGTCAACTAAACTCTAGCCAATCACACTCAACTCAATGACACCACAACCAACCTCAATCACAGTCAATGAATACTTGACAGTTAAACATGATATACCTAAACCAAATAAAATCAACCAAGAAGATAAAAGACTTAACCAACTATGTCAAAACTGAATCAATCTCATAAACTCTTAGAAACAAAATGATTTTTCACTCCACTGAAATCAAGTCAACAAGTCAAATAAATATCAAGCAAATAGCCAAATCCAACTCCACTTAGGTCAAAGACACAATGATCAACAGTTGTCAAACTAGTTTTCAAAGAAAACACTTAGGTTGATCAAAGAAATCACTCACAAGATCTATTACTTACACGTAAACTTCTCATTCAATATTGCACTATACAACAGTCAAGATAAACACCAAAATCTATGCCAACAATATCCAAGATAATCAACAAGATCACATCTAGGCATATTCCAAGATAACTATCACAATAGCCTCCATAACATATTCAATGACTTCAAAGATATATACCAATATATAGGCTCACATACGAAGATCAAAGATGAACTCTATCCATGAGAGACATGCGCCATCACAAGAGAAACCCAGAACCATGAGCCATACCTTTTTGAAGATCATAAGATGAAGAAACAGTAGACAAACCAAAAGAAACTCTAGATCATGTCATCACATAGCCCTTGTAACAAGCTTTCCAACAATCCAAGAATTTTGTAATTCTGATTCTGTATGAGAAAGTTATGCCAATTTTAGTGAAGATGCCCAGAAATTCATCCGTCACAAAATTTCGCACTTTTCTCCAAAAGTTGCGAAATTCTTAATAGAATTGATGATGAACAAATGAAATGTTTGATATTCTATTTATATAGGTTGTGGAGATAATTTATTGCCTGGGGCAGACATGCAATTCAAAATTACAAATAATTAAATTCTCTTTTGTTTGGTTGGGTACACTAACTTCAAAAATTCATATCTCTTCAACCATAAGGAGTTAGAATATGCTCCACATATCAACGGAAATGGCTTGACGTGGACTATCTCGATGTGTTCGGTTTATTTGAAAATTCTTGGTCTAATTCTCTTAAAGTCTTCAATTTGTACAAGATATCAAGACTCCACACATAAAGGTGTCAAAGACAATGTTACCTTATGCATAAGTTCCAAGGACAAAGGCTTCAATGGACATCATCAAGCGCATGAGGGGCTCTATGGTATTCACATCCACAGACTTCACATTAACAAGCAGGAGGGCTCCACCATATACTCATCATATTAAGGGTATCAAGGACCCCAACACCACCAATCAAGTGGGAACAAAGACTTTTTCAAGAATATCATCATTATTATACAATATCATCATTATTAGACATTGGCAGTCCAGTGACTTCTGTTGTGACCCAGCGCAGCGATTGAGTGACTCACCCATATCATCATGTAACCAGTTCTGCCAGTTTTCTAGCGCATCGTCAAAGTATGATGATGCAGAGCTAGTACTTCGCCAACCTAGCTCTCCGTCCACAGTGGGGTTGATGTAGTCTTCCGAAATGTAATAGGCATTATCCCATCCTCCCATAATTTCCTCTTTTACTGGCTCGCCGTATCTTTTTCCTTCCCTAGGATCTAATGGGGCAATGATCCGCATGTTGCGATTCTCAAACGTCATGACTCTTTTCTTAAAGTTAATAACTGCCAGATTGTCGTTTGCCCAGCCAATCCACAACAACGCTGGATATGAGCTACTTTCGTTGACTATCTCAATAACATTAAAGTTTGCGTAGTCTTTAGTCCCTCTACTTCGAGAAGTAGGTGTGGTACTCTACCAATTGGCAACACCCTGGCTTGTTTTGCCAGTGGCAATTGTATAGGAGACCATAGCAACTGTAGTTTCCCCATCCTTTCCCGTGTTTTCTTTGTCAAGATGTTTACGTCCGATCCTAGATCCAAGATGACTGAATCCACATCATAATCACCAATCTGGACATTCATCCGCATTTCCCTTCCTGTTTTCTTCTTATGTAAAGAATTCACTGAGTGATCGAGTCATCATTTCTCTTGTCGATACAAGCTCATTATTTCAGCTAATGCATCGGGATCCTTTGCTAGCGACAGGCAGCTTTCTAAAAAATTTTGCAACGTACTAACCTTTCGTGATGACCCTGGCATAGTTGTTAAATGAAAAGTATGTGGCATTTCATAGACAGGAAACTTACAAGTGTTTCTGTTTAGTATATCTCTTGTCTCGAAGAAGGTTTCTTTCTCAGTGTCGACATCGAACTATACATTCTTTCGAGCCGTCAGTCGAATATTTCGCAGCGGTCCATCGGCTCCTGTCGTTACTCCTCCTCAAGTTATTACTCCGACATCTACTAGCCGAGTTCTAGGTTACGCCGATATTTTTCCTACAATTGGGCCCTGATTTTAATTCTAAGTCTGGTTCGTGTTTTGGTTCAATTGTGGTTGCGGTTAGTTCTTGGCTTGCCATTTCGCAATCAACTACGGGCATTCTTCAACAGTGTGATCTGCGACATTGCAATCAGTACATTGAGATTGTAGATTCGGACAGTCTCTCTAGGTAGCGTCCCAAAACTCTACAATTATAACACGTTATTGGTTTGCGACCTCGTCCCATAGCACCTTCGTGACCAAAGCCTCCATTGCAACCTCCGCGGAATCCTCCTCGAAATCCTCCTTGTGGCTGGTACTGTGGTTAGTTGAACTGTTGTTGCTAATTAGGTTGTGGTTGATTGTACTGTGGTTGAGTATACTGCCGTTGAGTATGTTGCGGTTGTTGCTAAGCGAACTATGGTTGTTGTTGAACAAACTACGATCGCGGTTGCGGTTGTGGTCTTTCCGCTGGTCGGTGTTCTTCTCCTTCCATAAAATACGTATCCATGGTTCTTTCTTGGAGCAAATCATATGCTATGCAGTCCTTTTCTTCATGGCCAACTGATCGACAAAATTTACAAAATAGATTTGATGGCTTCAACACAACCTTCTGAAGGTATACACATACTTCAGGCCGATGTCCTTTAGTCTGACAAATTCGACACCATGGCAGTCCGCCTTGACTTAGTTGATTAGGGGCTCCAGCCTGAAAGTATTCACGAAAGTCTGTGCATTGATCCTTATGACGCCCTTTTGTTCAACCGACTGCACCATACTTCTTTGCAGACTTCTTTTCCCTTCTTAATAACCTGCAACTGAATAGTAAGGTTTGCTAGTTGCGACTGGATCTGATTCATGCCAACTCTCGTTTTGCCAACTAGTGAGGCTTCCAACTTCAACGCAATCTCCAGAGCTTCAATCTGGGACGCAATCTTCTGTTGCATTGACGACATATGGATGTGAGGTACCAAAGTTGCGATAAACCATTCCTTATGTTATACATTGTTCATTCCAAAGTTGACCTTAGCCATCAGTGTTTTGAACCAGTGATCAAAATCCCATACAGACTCATTCGGATATTGTTTTATTTCCTTCAACTCAGTAATGTATTGCGACTCGGATTTTGGCTTTCTAAACTCCTCGATTAGTTCAGTCCATATCTATGCCAAGGTCTTCTGTGGATGCCCTGTTGGTACTTGTACAAATTTGATGTACCAATCCAACGCCCAACTTTGAAAGGTCATTGCTAATTGTCCTTTCTCGATGTCTTCATCTTACACTTTCTTTACAATCCACACTGCTTCGCATAAGAACCAATACTGCTCAGAATCTTCAGTCCCATTACCCTGGAACAAGGGTAGTTTTACGTCATCACGCGTCATTCTGGGTCTTCGTCGAGTATTTGTTGATCCACTGCTATTACTACTGTGCTGACACACAGTGCAGTCTTGCGATGATCTAGTGTTTCTTCCTCCTGAATTTGGCGCAGTGCACAGAGGTGTAGGTACGTTGTTGCTCTAGGTTGGTCCTTCCTTGGGATTGGGCATAGCCTAGTCGTTTCCTTCGTCACTGTAGGGTCGCTTACTCCCTTCTGGTCCCTTTTCATAGTTTCTTGTTTCAGTCGCGCCAAGACACTCCTCAGTCCTTCACCTCTTCTCTTGTCGAAACCTCACCCCACTCCGCAGGAGACCACACTCTTCCTCGACTTCCCTCACAGCCTCGTCATACCTTCCATCCATCTACCCCATAATATTCCACCCAACCCTTTCCTTCGTAGTACCAGCAGCCTCTGCACACCATAGCCTTACTCATCGAAATTCATCCTCAGTATTCCCTTTTCATAGATGAGCATCTTAATCCACAGTTGTAACGACAATAGAAATCTCTCCCTTGGTCCCTTAAAGAATTCCCTCTCTACGTCACAGTAGGACTTAACTGTGTCGACATCAAACTCAGTAATATATCCTTCCAAAATGCTGTCTATCCACACCTCGACAAATCTTGAAGCTTTGTTGTTTACCCTTTGTAACTGTTGAATTAGTTTAGGGGTCCACTGATCGGGTTCGCCTCCTTGAAAGTCCCTCTTCTGGAAAGTAAGTTGGGTCAACCACTCGTACAGAATTATTGGAAACACATCGAAGAATACTTCATGAATATCAAAATAGATATATCTTCCCAACCACTCTTCTGCCGACAATCTGGAGTTGTGGTTTTCTTCCGTTGGGAACTCTCAAGCCTTTTGATCAAACTAGTATCGGATCTCTAGTTTCGTCAGAACCATTTGTTGACACACAACTATGTCGACAAGGGTTCACTCCACAGATCTGTCGACAACCTTCGACGCAATCTCCCTAAACACCAGCTCGGACAAGTTTTACCCTATCCAGCAACATCTACAAAGCAGATGCAGTCTCACCCGAGATATCTGAGGGAGGGCTGCAAGAACCACGTTTCCATAGAAGGAAGAGGACCTTTGCACATTTCTTACTCTATCGCAATTTCATTCAGAGATCCAGGGTTTATACGCATCATTTACGCCATTTACTTATCATCATTAGCATTACACATCACAGCAACGTAATTCAGATCGACTTAACAAAAATATCGACATATATTAACCCATTAGTCACAACAACACTCTGCATCATTCAATTTCAGACATAAAAAATCATAGATCGCGCCATTACAAATTCAACAGATATGCATAAAAAGACGAGAACTTCATCATCAACATCCTCCTTATATTAGCTTAAAAACATCTCACGACAAACAAGCGTTCTCGGTTGAAAACCCTCAGACCAAAAACACATTCATCTACAGATCAATCAATCACATCCAAAGATATCTCTCCCCGATGATTCTTACTTGATTCTCTCCTAATTCTATTTATAGGCTTAAACCGTTACAAAATGGTCCACATAGGTCGACTTTCTAACCACTTTGGACCAAAGCTTCTAACTAATGCAACAAAACCGACCATACTTGTCGGTATCTTCTTCTACGCAGTTGAGTCTTACGCTTGTCGATGTCTTCTTTGTCGCACCTTGTGCATCCGATCCCCTTGCCAACATTCTATTTATATAGGTCGTAGAGGAAACTTAGTACCTAAAACTAGGCTAACATGCAATTCAAAATTACAAATAATTAAATTCTCTTTTGTTTGGTCGGCTAACCCAAAAAGGTGGGGTACACCAACTTCAAAAATTCATATCTCTTCAATTGTAAGGAGTTAGAAGATTATCCACATATCAACAGAAATTGATTGACGAGAACTATCTCCCTATAATGGGTTTATTTGCAAATTCTTGGTCTAATACCCTTAAATTCTTCAATTTGTTCAAGACTTCAAAGATTCCACACATAAAGGTGCCAAAGACCATGCTACCTTATGCATAAGTTCCAAGGTCAAAGGCATGAGGGATTTGATGGTATTCACATCCAGAGACTTCACATCAACAAGGAGGAGGGCCCCACCATATCTTCATCATATCAAGGGTATCAAGGACCCCAACACCACCAATCAAGTGGGAACAAAGACTTTTTCAAGAATATCATCATCATATTCAAGGTCCTTGCATCATTAAAAACATATCCAATGGTTCCACTCTATATCTTCATTGTGTACCAACACCCCAAAAGAGGGGCACAAAGACCTCACCACTAGTTTGAAACACCTTATGGGCTTCATATGCATGATCGCAAGGCTACAACATGCCAAAGACCATATAGTATCCAAGGGCCATCAAACCACCATATGTGTGGGTTCAAGACCCAAAACTTCCAACGACACCAAAGACCCCATAAGAATGGGTTCCAAGATACCACCATAAGTGTGGGTTCTATTATCACATATACATTTGCAGTTGGGCCTCCATGATGCAGCATGCAGACTTGTCTCTTGTTCTATTCTAGCCTACTTTTTACATGGGGTATTAGCATAGATTTTTATAGCTTCAATTATTGCAGAGCCTTGTTCATTGGATTTTCCTTGCCAGGACTGAGATTCAAGAGTTCATTGAGATGCTTTTAGTGATGATCTAGTTCACTGTGGCAGACCAACAGATCGAAGTTGGTACACACAGTTATAGAGGGGTTTATCAATTGGAGACAGGTATATTTGCTTGTACAAATTCAATTTTATCCTATAGCTTACACTGACTAAGACTTGTGAGATTGAAGATCCTTTTCCCCATTGTGACCCCTATGTATGATAAACTCCATATTGCTTTGTGTCTCTGGTTATGAAGTATGTGGCTTGGCCATTGCGGCTGGGCTCACAGGGTTGTTCTCCTGTAGTCCTCAAAGCAACTGATCCACCATAACAGTGTTGCTAAACACTAAAGCATCAAAACACATAAAAGTTATATCTTAAGGATGAAAAAGTTAAATGTTTAAAAACTAGTCAATGTCCAAGAGTTTGAACACTCACTCCTTGTATAATGTAAGGCTCAATCTTCCCTCCACAGGGGCAGCGGGGAGAGGCAAACTCGTCGGGGCTATGGACTACTCGCTATCAGTAGGTCTAGGCCTTAGTCATTTAGTGGAGCCCAAAAGGATTTCCAGGGCACCTGCTCTTGTAGGTTGGCTACTATCTTGTGAAATGTAAAGTGATTTGAAAAGGTTGATGGTCAAAGGATGAGCACTCACTCTTTGCATAGGGTTCAGCTCATGTGCCCCCACAGGGCATCAGGGTGATACTAGCCTGCAAAGGTTGGGTCTTTGTCAGTGCTGGAGCCCATAAGGCTTTCAGGGCACCTGCCTTTGAAGGTTGACCTGTATTGCAAATAAAGTGCAAAGGAAAACTTGTTAGAGTCTAAGTGAAGCATATACAAGTACTTTATCCATTTGTGAGACACCCCCATTCCCTATTGTTATTTGGCACACACATGTCACCTTGGTAGAGTGTATTGTTCATCATTCGGATAGATCACTAAGTCAAAGCCAGTCAAAAGTCATTCCCCTTTTCCTTAACCTTGTTCTTCCATCCTCACCCACCTGTAGCACATTGTTTACCCTTTGTAAGTATGTCATGAACAAGCATACTTCTAGAAAGTTCTAAGATTCTTCAAAAGCATAAGTATATCTTATTATTATTATTATTTGTCACCATGATTATGAATAACTGATTCAACTTTGGTTTTGATATACATCATTGGAGCATTTCTTACCTTGGATGGTTGCAGGATCATATTGATGCAGTATCTCACCTTGGTTTTGGGTACTTTGACCTGGTCAACTTAGTTGACAAAGTCAATCACGTTTCCCAAGGCAGTGACTCAAAAAAGCAACATGGTCTATATTTGTTCCAGACATGCCCAGGACCAATATTACGGTTTTAGTTTTGAGAGTTTGGCCCCGGTTCTCCAGAAAACTGATAATTATCACTTAATTATTGGCCAAATGATCAAATTTTATTCCAGATGGCAATATGATTGGTTCTCCTAGAGCAAAGCAGTGTTCCATGGGGTATGAGTAATCACTTGTACCATTCTTATATGTCTCTAGATCATCAAGAGCAGTCAAATTGCCCCAGTTTGCACCCTAGACAAAGTTATGGTGGATTTATCATTTTCCATAAATTTGTACCAACAAAAATGAACTAGAAAATCACTGAAAAAATCGATTTGGCTTCTTGGGCCAAGGAAATGGCTTGGAATTTTGGTAGATGATATTTTTCAACATCCCAGACAGTCTTCTAGCAGTTTTCAGTCAGCAAATGCCTGGATTATTTTGCATTTGCTCAACTAGTGAGGAAATTCCCCCAAGGGGCGCCCCCTCAACTTAGCCATTGATGTATTACATTGTTATACCTTGTATTATGAAGTTGTAAAGGGGCCTAGGGTGAATTAAGCCCCTAGTGACCCCCTCCTATGTACTATCATGTCACATCTTATGTTTTATCGTGACTTTCACATAGGAATGGCGTCATTGAGTAAAGTGTGTCCCCTCTTTGACTTCGTCACTTGATCCATGTATTGTTGATCTCCACCGTTGATGATGTTTTAATCTCAACCTTTGGATAAAACAAAAAGTTACGTTTCTCTCAAACTATTTAAAAGAGGTGACCTCTCAATTGTAATTCATGCACTTTCGCACCGAAATTTAATAAAGAGATTTTTCTCTAGGATTTTTGTCTAGGATTAAGAGAGGTGACCCCCCCCCATTATAATTCATGACTGGCATTGCTACTCTTCTATACTGAGCTTTATTCGGGAAACATCATTCATTTTTTCTTTACCCATCCCATCTGCAGGAAAAGGAGGCGAGCAAGGAGAGAGGGTGTTTTCTGTGGGACAACTCACCTTTGTCTCGACTCCTAGGTGTTCAGATCAGGGAGTATCTTGTTCTTTATGATTTTTTATTCCCTTTCTTTTCTGTATTATGCATATCTCATTTGTTTGTCTGACCATTTGATTTTTCTTTGATCTGGCCGGTAAAAGGAGACGCTAAGGTGACTGGCGGTGGAAAAATAACAACAAGATCTTTTTCGAAAAAGTTCATTTCGAAGGCAAAGTAACATTCTTCATCATTTCTTGATTCATCTTCAAGGTACAAGTATGTCTCGCAGGTAAGTTCTTCTTCCTTTATTTTATGTATCTGCATTGCTCATCATTTTGTAATATTAAAACCCTCATTTCGTAGATCTATAGGTTCTAGCTTGCGGCAAGCTTTAAAACTTAAAACCCACTTTGGAATAAACATAAAACCTCCAAGTTTAAATTTTTATCACAATCGGACTCCATTTTCCCATCCAAAGCACTAGCTTGCTACTTAGGGAAAATCGCCCCCCCTTAGGGAAATTGGGTATTTCACAAACCGCAAACTGGGTATTGTTGGTATCAGTTTTTTTCGCTTAATCTTACATCCAACAGTCACTTTGAGTATCCAATTTCTTAAAATTTGACCATTTTGACTTGGATCCTATTTTTCTACTTAAAACCTCTTGCCGCCTAAAACACACTTGGACACGGGTAAGTCACCCAACCGCTGTGTGTGTTCTTGAGGGCAACTTATGAGTTGAGAACCACTATCACCTCGATCCTAAACTCCTCCGTTTAGACCACAACTCCTAAAGGCCAAGGGGGATAGTCCCTACTTACTAAGTTCTTTTTTGAAGAATGTTTTCTGGGAGTTGTAAATTACAAAAATGACAATCAGCGTGCAGTGATGCAAATATTTCAATGTCAAGCAAACCCTTTAACAATCAACCATTAATGTATGAAAGAGAGAAACAATCAAATAATAAAAATGATCCGTGCCGTCTCTACTCGGGCTATGCAGTCACAATAATCAACTTCAAATAATTTGCCTAAAGCATCAACTCAATTACTTTAACAAATATTCAAGAACATGATGAATTCCAATAAATGAGTAAGTTAAAATAAAGTGATCGCAAAGTAGAGAAATGTAAATGATTGTAACAATGTTATGCAAGTGGTCCTGTAAGTTTTACTAAATTTTATGTCTCTCTTTGACTTTGGGAATTAAGGTGTTTGTTGTAAAGAAATAAACTATTCTAGATGTCTACCCCAAGAGACTATCTCATTCGATTAGAGAGAGAATGTTGGGTGCTCAACATGGGAACACAAGGTTCCCACCTAGCTCCACGGGTCAAACTCGAAACTTGCTAGGTGCTCAATTGGAGGACACGAAGTGCCACTAAGCCCCGTACGGCCTCTACCCCACTAGCTCCACAGGTCAAGCCTCTTTTTCTCCTTTCTAATGAAGATACTTATCTGGCACGATTTCACATGGATGGGCAAAGCCACTTCGCTTGTGAGATGCGGGCAAAAAAAAAGAAATAAGCAAATACTTGGAATAAAATGCTAGCCAACGCGATATTGCAAGGATGGCAAAGCCAAATCACTTACAAGGTGCGGGCAAAAAATAAAGAAGAAAATAAAAACAAAATGAAATTCTAACTAATCTAAAACCCATGCCAATTAACAATTGCTTATGCAAAGGTGGGCAAGCCCAACTTCTATTGCTAGCAATGGATGGAAAATAAATGAGACTTGATTTAACTGAAAATGCAAAGCAAGAAATCAAATCCAACAGACTCTCTTGGACTTGTTACAAAGGCTGAAATTTCAGCGTAAAGAAAGAGGTAAAAGGAGTGAGAAAAACCGTGTTTTTTCCCTTTCTTGAGATGCGTTTGAAGCTCTTCCTTTAGGGTGGCCTTCAAACTCTTTTATGGCTGAAATTTGACAGAGTTTTTCCTTGTTTTGTCACTAACCTGCTAAAAACCAGCAAACAGAAAATGATAAAATGTGCCCAAAATCACTTTGGAGAAGTTATTATGTTAATGCAAGATATATACAAAATTTATACAAAGTTGCCAGATGAATAATTTTGAAAGAACTTGAGTATATAACAGTTAAAATCAAATTTAAAACACTCAAGAAACTAAAATTAAAATTCAGAAATTTCTATGTAAAGAAAGAGAAAATTGGTCCTTTGTTCTTCAAGAAGTGAAGCAATGGGGCATCCAGCCGAGCAATCCCACTCTTCAATCCAAATAACCTGCAACTTATAAGATTTTCACAACATAACTACTAGAAGGTGAGAATCAAATAATGAGCAAAGAAATCATAAACTTCAAACGAGAAAATATATGAACTTCTTTACTACAAGAATGAAAACTCACAAAATTTATGGAATACAAATCAATGTTGAAAAACTCGGCCTCGGCAAAAAAGCGGCGAGGGTCTTGATTACAACTTCTCGGCAACATCGGCGAAAAAATCGGGAGAAATCGGCAAAAGTCGGCAAACATTAAAAAATAGAAAATACATGCATTTTTTTTAGAATTTTAAACATATATAAGCAATAATAACATCAGAAAAACATATTGGAACATAAATATGAAGAAAGCACTGATATATATCATCATCATGTAGTCATGCCAAATATAAAACGATACATCAAAGTTGATACTGAAAGTCTGAAACATCATAGTTGTCCAATCAAGGACTCAAAAGTGTATAAAGTTTAAACAATACAAAATGACATAACATATATAAATGTATCTAAGGAAAACTAGCATCTAGCTATCTAATATCAATGCCCTCTTCCCCTTTTACGGGAAAATATCATGGGTCTCTTGTCAGGCCTGCCCCTAGCACTAGAAGTAGCAGTAGAAGGCCTTGAGCCTGCATCTAATACTCGACGCTGAGTGATGGATGGAGGACTAGATAAATCAAGCAGTGTAGAAGGTGGTGGCGATGCCTTCATGGTGCCTCCAACCACTTCCTGCTCCTCCTCCTCCTCCTCCTCTTCCTCCTCCTCCTCCTCCTCCTCCACTTGCCCCTCCTCTTGCGCCTCCTCTAGCCATGCAGGTGCCTCCTCCATGATAGGAGTTTCAATCTCCACCCTCCACTTCGACAATATATCAATATTGTTCAAGGAGATGGCATTTGCATCAGGTTCTTTATTTATTTGTGCCATCCACAAGCGAAGGTTGTAATGAACATACACCAAGTCATTAAGACGTGTGAACTCCAACCTGTAAGAGGGTAATAAAATAAATTTAGAGTCTAGAGGATCGTAGATTCATAAATTGCATTAAACATTTAAATGCAATTGCTTTGTTCAAAATTCAAATTCTAAGTTCCAACTTTCTAACCTTCTTCGTCTCTTTGCATGTATTTTTTCAAATACACTCCAATTTCGCTCACATCCCGAAGCTGTACAGGTTTGGCTAAGGATTCTGATGGCAAATTTCCGTAAATTCGGTGTCCTCACACCATAGGTTCGCCACCAAGTGGCTACATGTCACCAAAGTTCAAACAAGAAATAAATATAAATAAATCATAATTCATCTTTCAAATAAAGGTGAAAACTTAAAAGTTAAAAGTTAAAACGGTCTAATAAGTTAATAATTTACCTGGCATGAATACGGTCCTATCACGAATAGCATCAGAAAAGCCAAATACTCCAGTACCCTCCCGATACACCTCTATCTCACGATTGAGTGCATTGCGAGTCTCATAATCAGGTATCATCCTCTGAATACAAGTGAGAAGCCCCTCCAAAACCTCACCATT
>LPNX010900221.1:392882-427343 GCA_001517045.1 Pseudotsuga menziesii | reverse complement strand
AGACACCTTCCCATTACCCTGTCCGCTTCTAGCTTTTCTGATTTCTTTACAACTGACCTGATAGAAGGTTGTGAGCCTGGTCCAACATAATGGGATGTGTGTTGCCCCCTCCCATGAGGTGAAGCTGTGGAGCCCCTCCCACTACCCTCACCGATAGTGGTAGATATAGATGCACCTACACTTCTTGCTTGGCCAAAAGCTGCAAGCTCAGCTTTGTTTGCAGCGATCTCATCCTTCTTTCTCATTTTTTCATGGATGGCATCATGGGCAGCTCTCATGATTTCTGGGGTCACTCCAGTACAAAGGTTAACATCATGGCTAGGTAGTTTGGCTAAGTGGTATTTCAACCTGTTAACCCCTCCCGTCATGTGACGCCCACATAATTTGCAACTCAAATTCTGCCTATTGTTGCCATCCTCGGGCTCACCATACTGCCAAAATGGGTGTAATGCCTTTGGCATTTTTGCAATTGGAAATTTGGAATGCTTCAAGCCTTCAACTCAAATGCAACCCTAGGGCACAAAAAAAAAATTACATTAAACTCCATTGGAAAATAATAGCAACATTCTAGCTTAAAAAATCATACCTCTAAATTTAGAATTTAAGCCATTAAAGATAAGAAGAAGAGGGTGGCTAAGAAGTAAAAAAACAAGCATGATATTTTCCATTTTAATTTCTTAAAACCCCCATTTACATTGGGACTGTTTTTCATTTTTTGGGGCATGGAAATCAATGGTAAAATAGTAAAAACAAATAGTAAGGAAATAGACAAGAAATAGGCAACAAAATAGTAAAACAAATATGCAAAAAATCTTTCAAACAGTCCATGGCAAAAGATAGAAAAACAATGGAGAAAATGCACATACCTTCAACACTTGCTCCACAAAAATCCTTGGTTGAGATGCTAAATGGTGTTTGAAAGCCTCCAAAGGTGTTGGTGGTCTCCTCAAGCCCTTCTCCTCCACTTCCAACAAGCTCATTTGCCAAATGAACAAAAAAAAACCAACTTCTCCCTTTTCTAAGCCGCGAGTTGGACTGCTGGGCGCTTTTTTAGGTTGACTCGCGCTTTTTTGGAAAGAAGCGCGCTTTTTTCGAAAAAATCGCGAGTTCAAATTTTTTTTAAAAATCGCGCTTTTTGCCAGCCGAAAAATCGGCCCTAAGGAAAACCCGCGATTTTTGCGATTTTTGCCGATTTCTCGGCGATTTTTTCAACACTGATACAAATACCATAAATCTTACCAAAGCAAATTAGTATGCTTCCTTGGCCACCAAACTTGTGTAACTCCTTAAGCATGGAAGCAAATCATCAATGAGAACAATGCACACAAGATTTCTCCAAAGATTTTGATTACCAAAGCCAAATGGCTGAAAATTACAATGGCCCAAGCAAGAGCAAGGGCAAGAGAGCAAGAGAAAGAATGAGAGCATGAGCAAGAGAGTGGGTGTGAGTGTGTAACCCAAATAAGGAGGGGAAACCTCCTTAAATAACAAAAATGAAAGAGAGAGGCTCTTTGCATGCTATACAAGTGTCACAAGGAAGAGAGGAGGGGCGAATTTGCTCAAGGAGGGCAAAACCAAGGTTTGAGATTTCAAATATGGGGAGAGAAACTCCCAATTTAATGCTTTTAACCTTATTGTTATGTCAAATGGGGAAGAAACCACCATAGTGGGGCCATTTCCATTGACTTTAGCTCACCCAACCAATCAAAGAGAAAAAGGGGCACCCCCGTAGATTCAGCAACTCAAAACTTGTTATATGCTTACTTTGGGACCCCCCTTTGGGTTTTAAATTTGTCTTAGGAACATAATATAAACATTAGAACCTTTACTTGGCCACCCCAAGTGACTATAGTCACTTTTTCCAAAATTTGGCTCTCTAATTAAATGCCCAATTTCCTGATTTCCATGACTGGCCTGGGCAAAGGTGACCAAAACCATAGTAATACTTGTCCGAATGATTTCAAACTTGGCCTAAGGGTGTAGGGGTGCTCATGCCATTTGTCTTGAGTACCCATACCCTTATACAACATTAAAAAGGACCAAGTAACCCTCGTTTACATTACAACAAATTGTCATGAGTGACAATTTTTAATGACCAAAATTTTAAAAAAAACTATGCAAAACTTAATGAAATTCCACAAGACTCTGGATAATGTCTAGCATGGTAATATAGAACATTCCTAGGCCCCAATCACCCCATGGACTCGATCACTAGAACACCTTTCACCACTTTGGAGGTAATTTTGAGTGAAAAACTCAAATAATTAAAATCTCTAAAAAGAAATTTATAATTATCCAAGTGAAAAAACACTCAATGAAAGGACTTGGCTAATGACTAAGTCTTAGGTGATCAAGTTACAAAAAACTAGACCTTCATGCTGACATATCCTTACAAAATCCCCCGCAGGGGGCGGAAATTTCATAGAGAGAAGAAGAGAAGAAGAGTTGCCTCGCTTGATATAATCATTAAGTACTTCATTCTTATCTTCAAGGCACATCCAACATGTGTATGGTACATCGTTGTCCACCTAGTTGGTTTTGGTGGTCAACATTCTGGCTCCAACTCGGGGACGCGTGCTTGATCATCGGAAAGCATGCGAGAACCTCAAAATCTGTGAAAAGAAAGCTCAACATACCAAACATAAGCACCATGTGTGATATGATAACAAATGCATATGTTACAAAACCAAGAATGCTATAATACATAAACACATCTAAGTCAATATATGCAATAAAAGTACAACAAAATTAAACAAAAGGAGTTAGATCAGAGATACGTTACAGAGGGTACCCCTTTGGGCACCAATCAGTCCTCATCTGAAAAATAACTTGAGTTGTTGACCATTCACTGGCAAGTTCATGGGTTCACCATCCAAGTGGCTGAGGTGGAAAGAATTTGGCCCTGCTTCATCCCTGATGATAAATGGACCCAACCATAACCTGTCAAATTTACCGTGCTTTCCTGGCTTTTCCCTTCTTTTATCCCACAACAAAACTGTATCCCCAATACCGAAAACCCTTTTTCTTGTTGTCTTGTTAAATTCCCTTTTAACCTTTTCTTGGTTCTTGCAATTTTGTTCACAAGCCATCTTTCTATTTTCATCAAGTTCTATTATTTGATTAACCCTGTTATCCATTGCACTTTCACCTGAAATACAAGTCTGAAGTAGACCATGTATAGGAAGCCTAAGATGCACTGGTAACTGAACATCCAAACCATAAACCAACTCAAATGGACTTTTCCCTGTAGAAGCTTTCTTTGTTATCTTGTCAGCCCATAATGCATACTTAATCTTAGTATCCCATGCCTTCTTGTCTTCTCCAACAATTTTCTTAACAATAGTCATTAGATTTTTATTACTTGATTTTGCTTGACCATTTCCTTGAGGATAGTAATTTGATGAAAGAGACAAAATAATGCCATAATCAAAACAAAAGGATGACATTTTTGCTGAACTAAAGGCTTTAGCATTATCTGTTGTTATCTTTGCTGGCACACCAAATCTTGTTATTATTTTATCTTCAAGAAAATCCACAACTACCTTTTCAGTTGTTTTGGTAGGAATGGCTTCCACCCATTTAGTGAAGTAATCTGTAGCTGTTAGGATCCATGAGTAAGCATTGCTTGAATTATCTTTAAATTTTCCAATGAAGTGCAAACCCCACTGCTGAAAAGGAGCTTCTACAACAACTGGCTGTAAAGGCAAGGAGGCTAACTTTTGTTTACCAGTGAAAAGCTGACAAGGTTCACAACATCTCACAATCTTGTGGACATCAAAAAAGACAGAAGGCCAATAGCTACCAGCTCTAAGAATTTTATGAGTAGCGGTTCTAGCTGCATAGTGACCACCACACAATCCAGCATGAATTTCATTTATGAGACTTTTGGGTTCATCTTTATCAACACATCTAAGGATCAACCCATCTGGATTCTTCCATCCTAGTCCTACTTGAGTAATAACAAATTTGGTTGTTTTTAACCTTAAGGCTCTTCTCTTATGACCCTCAAGATGACTGGGGCATGTGCCATGCTTTAGATAGAAAATAATATCCGCATACCATTCCACTTGTTGTAACTTTTGAAGATTTGGGGAATATTCAGGCTCATCATTTTGGCAAACCATGTCCAAAGCTTTTTCATTGCCTTCAGTCAACATTTGGGCTAGGCCTTATCCTTTGATGTAATGTCCTCATCTGATTAGGCATTGAGGACCAAAACCGCTAACCCATGTGATTCCTGTGGGTTCAAGCGGTTACTGATAGTTAGGGAATCATCTAAGACTGATGCCATCTATAGAAAATCTAGGGCATCATCATGTTATCACCATTAGGTCAAGAAGGGCCAACAGGGCCAAAGGCCACCATCATGCATGCCATCTAAGCATTATTTAATTATGCATGCACTCATTTAAGTCTCCATGCGCATGCATGCAAGTCAACTGCAAATTAGAAAATAAAGTGACCTAATTAGGTCAAAGATTAGGGTTTTCGCAGTTGAAAGTTATAAAAGGAAGATAAAGTGAAAGGAGACTCACTTTTGATGATTATTATTTTGGGGCTCTTGAATAGCAGCACAGCAGTTGGGGTTGGAGACGACGTCTTCAGCTAGCGGGGTTTCGGCAGTGAGATATCTGCCCTAGTCTCATTCAGGGTAAGCCATACAGGTTCACCATTTGTTCTTCCATTTATTCATAGTTATCCAATATACCACAGAGATTGTTGCAGGGGCACGTGTGCAGCCGTAAGGGGTTTTCAGCCAGAAAGCCCTAATCATTCGCTGGGTCTTCAGATCTTAGTTTTACTTCGCAACCCAGGCACCATTCTCATCATCAGCATCTTACTCCAATACCCGGTGATTATCAGATCCGATCGTGCTCATCCTGAGCAGTTATCAGCCATTTCGGGATCAAGGGGGCGTGAGCAGCTGCACCTCTGGAACAATTTGCTAGCCTGCCTAGAGATCTCAGAACTTCCGCATGTGCTAGGCATTCTCTCCGGCACGAGAAGGCTATCAGCCCTGCAAGTCAGCAGCTTCATCGGACACCTCCCTCACTGAAAACGTCACCCTTAGCTGATCTGGGGTTCGTGCTGCTGGGGTTTCACCAGAAGCAGAAGATATCAGTTCATCTCTGATTCAGCTCTTGATGCATGCCTACTCTCTCAGGAGCAGTCCAGCCAACTTATCAGTGGTAAGTGTTCATTCTATCCCACAAACCCTAACCCTAATTTTTGTTATAAAATAGGGATTTTTGCATGCTCGATTGTATCAACGTATTTGCTTAGAATTAGAAAATATCGGGATTTGGGATATGACATTTGACTAACTTTGTGGGCTTGATTTCTAAGTCATACTCTTGGATTTTACCAATCCATCTCCCTCTTGCACCTAACCCTTCTGTTTGAGATAATACATATTTGACCACTGAGTTAGGAACATATACAATTACTTTAGAATACCCAATAAAAGTTCTAAAATGCTTAAGGGACTTAACCAATGCATATGCTTGCTTTTCAACTGTATGATATTTTAACTCTGATTCCTACAAGGCCCTACTCATGTAAGCAATGGGTTAGTCATGGCCTTGGTCATTTGTTTGGAGCAAGACAACTGCAATGGTATCTTCCAAAGCAAAAGAAAAACTCTTGAAATCCGTGGAATAATCTGGACTTACTAGGACAAGAGCTTTAGACACGAATGCCTTTATTTCCTTAAAAGCTTTCCTACCCTAATCATCCCATTCAAATTTGACATCTTTCTTAAGCAATTTGTAAAATGGCTTGGCTACTTCTGCATAGTTCGGAACGAACCCGTGCACAAAATTTGTTTTTCCAAGGAAGGACTGGAGAGACTTCTTTGATGTGGGCAATGGGATCTTTTCAATGGCTTCAACTCTTGCAGGATCTATTTTCACCCCATCCTTGGTGACTATATGGCCCAAAAGTTTTCCCTCGGTTACCCCAAACACTGACTTAGTTGGCTTCAATGAAATGCCAAATTCCCTGCACCTTTCAAAAACTTGTTTTAAATGTTTGATGTGGCTTCCACCATCCTTTGAAAACACCGTTAAATCATCCTAATAGATCTCAATTATTTTCCGTATCAACCCTCTGAAAGCATAATCCATTGATCTCTGAAAAGTGGCCCCAGCATTAGACAAACTGAAAGGCATTCTTGCATAATGGAAAGTCCCCCATGGGGTTGTGAATGTAGCTTTATGTTGATCATCCTTTTTAACCAGTACTTGATTATAACCAGAAAAACCATCAAGCATTGACATCATTCCAGAACCTGTTACTTTTTGTAGTAGTGTTTCCATTTTTGGGAGGGGATAAAGGTCCCTTTCACAAGCTACGTTCAAATTTTTAAAATCCACACATAATCTAATTGCCCCATTCTTCTTTCTAACCACTACTAAGTTTGAGCACCAAGAAGAATATCTTGTTGGGACAATTATTCCAGCTTTCAACATTTTTTGTAGCTCCTAGTGGACTAAGGGAGCTAATTTAGGATTCATCTGCCTTAGTTTCTGTTTAAAGGGTTGAGCTCCTTCTTTTAATGGAATAGTATGCTGAAGCACATCCTCACTATAGACTTTTAGCTCATCATATGAAAAGGCTAAAACATCCCTATATTCTTTCAATAATTTTACTATTTGGTCCCTTTCCTCTTTTGGGGTGTTCTTTCCAACTTTTATCATTTTTGGGTCCTTCTTTGATCCTATGTTGATCTCTATATGTTCACCATTTTTTTTTTTAAATTCTTCTTTCTTTTTGCAACCATCATCCCTATCAAAGAAACGTTCATAAGAAACAACCTTTCGAGGCACCGGATTGATTTGTCGATCATTCTCTGTATTATGACATCCTTCCTCCTTATGGCTAATTTCAAAGCCAGCAAACTTATGCATATGTTCAAAAAGTTAATGACTTGCCTATCATCACTGAAGACCTGCCAATGATCAAAATTGTTAGCAACTGAAGGTCTGAATATGATTTCCATTTTAACATCTTCCTTAACCATATCTTCTGAAAGCTGCATGGTAGCAGCTGCTACAGCTAATGCATCAGCTTTAGTGTTCATCTCTCTAGGAATGGCAGTAAGGTTTAATGCATCAAAGAACTCCATCATGCTCCATATCCCATTCCTATATCTTTTTAGCCTTTCAGATTTGCATGCAAATATATTTTTAACCTGTGATATAATCAAATCTGAGTCCCCTTTAATGTTCAACAATTTTATGCCCCTATCTTTGCATATTTCTAAACCAAGCAACAAAGCTTCGTACTCCGCTACATTATTTGTAGCATCAAACTCCAACCTATATGCAAAAGAGAATTCTTGTCCCGAAGGAGACTCAATAGCTATGCCAGCACCCTTACCAGACCTAGAATGTGCTCCATCAAAATGCATTTTCCATACTTCATTTGGTTTTTCTTTCTTAACTTTTTCCCTTTCAAGTTCCACAAAATTAGACAAAATAGCATAATTCCCAATCCCATCTGACTTATACTTTAGTTCATTTCTTGGATTTTTTGGGTCTTCAACATGATATTTCCTTTGTAACTCTCTATCAAGTCTAACCATGGTTCCTTCAGGGGTAGGGATGGTAGCATAACTTAAATCCATTTGCAAGTTACCTCCTAGATCAACTGCCCATTTTCTTGAAAGGAGCATGCCCCATGCATCAGGTACATCAATTACCACTATGTCCATTATTATTTAGATATTAGAAAAAGCAGCAAGATGGACTTGCAAATCCTTTATCAATCCATGCACTTCTATCTTTTTACTATCCATAGCACAAATGTTGTGATAAGGCCTTGATATTCTTAAGTTTAGCTGTTGCATCACCTTTTTAGACATAACACATGAGCTAGTACCTGAATCAAGCATACAATTATGTAGGAGTTGTCCATTTACCAAGAGGGTGACATAGAAAGGATCATTTCCTTTGGTTGCTTTTCCATATTCTTATGATTATTCTTTGGCACTTCAACTTTGCTCGGAAGAGGGACATTTATGGCTTGGATGAATTTTTTCTTTTGATCTCCCATCTTCAGGACTTCTGTCAAAGGAACCGGTATTTTTACACGACTAGCCCATTCTCCTACATCAAAATTTGATTCGTTATTTGAAGGAATAGTTTCTAGAGGGAGAGAAGGTACCTGAAGAGCGCTTGCATCTGCTTGTTCTTGATTTTGCTTTCCTCTCTTTTGATACGTGATGCCCCTATACTTAGCCATTTCTGCCACTTGCTTAGGTGAAGGTTTCGACCCATAGGTTTCAGTCACCTTATCCATGTAGTTATTACTCTCACCCGATCCTACCAAACTTTCCCCAGGAACATTATAACTTTGGGAAAACATGCATACTTGTTCATTTGCTGATCCGTCCTCACTTATCTCAAGGAAGTTTAGGCATGTGGATTCTTCGTGGAACTCCCCACATGGCCTACAATAGGGAATCACTTGGTGATCAACCATATTATTTGTTTCCAAAGGACTTGGAAACCTATGTTCTTGGGAAGGAGGCTTCTTTTGCCATTTATCATTTTGCTTAGGATGGAACCTATTGGCTTGGGACCTTTCCATGTTTATCAACCTGTTTTCCATGGCTTCCAATTGGTTTGCATGGTTAATCTCCATTTGCTTGATCAATTGGGTGAGTTCTTTAACGGAATCACTAGATGATTCTTGAATTTTTGGTTTTTTCTTCTTATTCTCGTGAGACCTTGAAGATGTCCCTCTAGTGAAACCAGGAATATTAGACTTCCCAGAGGCTTGCATGTTCCTTTCAATTTTGATGGATTTCTTTTGAGCATCTTTTAGATCTGTTGGCTCCTTATCTCTTAATTGATATCTAATTTCCCCATCAAAAGATTCCATATAATGTATTAATATGGCATCATCCGGAGGTCTAACCTTCTTATCTAAGCTTTTGACCAAAACATTGAATTTCTTATTAAATTCTTCCATGGTTTCATTCTCATTCTTTTGACTTGCATGCAATGCAACAAGCAGAAAACGAGCTTCCTTCCTATCTCCCCATCTTTCATTAAAGGCATCTAGGATTTCTTGAAGAGTCTTAAACTTATCATCATCTTGCTCTGTGAACCAATCAAGGGCATCTTCCTCCAAGGACAAAACAAAGAGCTTCATTTTCACATCCTCATAATTATGGGCATTGCACCATTTGCTAGCACATAGGCTGAAATTTCGAACATGAGCCTTTGCACTAACAGCATTGTTTCCCTGAAAAGATGGCAACTTCTCAAGAGCTTTGTCAGGAATAGGATGAGGATAACCTTGGATATTTGAAAAATCACATGGTTGGTAAATTGCATCCATTGGTGATGTTATTAAAGGATTATTAAATAATAAATGTATATCTGAAATTGCTTCTTCTCTAAGACTTGTAACGAGTCTACGACAAGCTAGTCTATTTGCTCTCCTCCTATAAACCCTTCCACGTTCAGGGATGGGAACAAGTAAACCCCTAGAGTTGCTCCTAGTAGAATACCTCACCGAATTTGAAAGTGGAGTCGCCACTTGAAGATTAAACAATATCTAATAACTTTTATTCTTGTGTTATTAATATTTAAATCTTTTTACAAAATCACAATTTAAACTAAAATGTCAACTAACCAAGGACAAGAGACTTGTCCCCGGCAACGGCGCTAAAAATGCTGCCACCTAAAACACACTTGGACACGGGTAAGTCTCCCAACCGCTGTGTGTGTTCTTGAGGGCAACTTATGAGTTGAGAACCTACTGTCACCTCAGTCCTAAACTCCTCCGTTTAGACCACAACTCCTAAAGGCCAAGGGGGGTAGTCCCTACTTACTAAGTTCTTTTTTGAAGAATGTTTTCTGGGAGTTGTAAATTACAAAAATGACAATCAGCGTGCAATGATGCAAATATTTCAATGTTAAGCAAACCCTTTAACAATCAACCATTAATGTATGAAAGAGAGAAACAATCAAATAATCAAAATGATCAGTGCCGTCTCTACTCGGGCTATAGGGTCACAATAATCAACTTCAAATAATTTGCCTAAAGCATCAACTCATTTACTTTAACAAATATTCAAGAACATGATGAATTCCAATAAATGAGTAAGTTAAAAGAAAGTGATTGCAAAGTAGAGAAATGTAAATGATTGTAACAATGTTATGCAAGTGGTCCTGTAAGTTTTAGTAAATTTTATGTCTCTCTTTGACTTAGGGAATTAAGGTGTTTGTTGCAAAGAAATGAACTATTCTAGATGTCTACCCCAAGAGACTATCTCCTTCAATTAGAGAGAGAATGCCGGGTGCTCAACATGGGAACACAAGGTTCCCACCTAGCTCCATTGGTCAAACTCGAAACTTGCCAGGTGCTCAACTGGAGGACACGAAGTGCCACGAAGCCCCGTATGGCCTCTACCCCACTAGCTCCACAGGTCAAGCCTCTTTTTCTCCTTTCTAATGAAGATACTTATCCGGGTCCCTATTAAACTAGCCAACACAAATCTTTGCCCTTTCTCATCACCCTAGATCGGTTGAACCGGTGGGGGGAGAGGATACGGGGCAAAAACGGGGCTTGCAGTAAATTTTATCCTTAAAGAAAAAATAAACAAAACAAGCCAAGCACGATATCACAATGGAGGCAGAGCCTACTCAATTGTGAGGTGCGGGCAAAAGGAAATAAGCAAATACTTTAAATAAAAATGCTAGCCAACACGATTTCACTTGTGAGGTGCGGGCAAAAGGAAAGAAATAAGCAGATACTTGGAATAAAATGCTAGCCAACGCAATATTGCAAGGATGGCAAAGCCAAATCACTTACAAGGTGCAGGCAAAAAATAAAAAATAAAATAAAAACAAGATGAAATTCTAACTAATCGAAAACCCATGCCAATCAACAATTGCTTATGCAAAGGTGGGCAAGCCCAACTTCTATTGCTAGCAATGGATGGCAAATAAATGAGACTTGATTTAACTGAAAATGCAAAACAAGAAATCAAGTCCAAGAGACTCTCTTGGACTTGTTACAAAAGCTGAAATTTCAGCGTAAAGAAAGAGGTAAAAGGAGTGAGAAAAACCGTGTTTTTTCCCTTTCTTGAGATGCCTTTGAAGCTCTTCCTTTGGGGTGGCCTTAAAACTCTTCTATGGCTAAAATTTGACAGAGTTTTTCCTTGTTTTGTCACTAACCTGCTAAAAACCAGCAAATAGAAAATGATAAAATGTGCCCAAAATCACTATGGGGAAGTTAGTATGTTAGTGCAATATATATACAAAATTTATACAAAGTTGTCAGATGAATAATTTTGAAAGAACTTTAGTATATAAGAGTTAAAATCAGATTTAAAACACTCAACAAACTAAAATTAAAATTCAGAAATTTGTATTTAAAGAAAAAGAAAATTGGTCCTTTGTTCTTCAAGAAGTGAAGCAATGGGGCATCCAACCAAGGAATCCCACTCTTCAATCCAAATAACCTACAACTTATAAGATTTTCACTACACAACTACTAGAAGGTGAGAATCAAATAATGAGCAAAGAAATCATAAACTTCGAACTAGAAAATATATGAACTTCTTTACTACAAGAATGAAAACTCACAAAACTTATGGAATACAAATACCATAAATCTGACCAAAGCAAATTAGTATACTTCCTTAGCCAACCAACCTTGTGGAGCTCCTTAAGCATGGAAGCAAATCATCAATGAGAACAATGCACACAAGATTCCTCCAAAGATTTTGATTACCAAAGCCAAATGGCTGAAAATTACAATGGCCCAAGCAAGAGGAAGGGCAAAAGAGCAAGAGAAAGAATGAGAGCATGAGCAAGAGAGTGGGTGTGAGTGTGTAACCCAAATGAGGAGGGGAAACCTCCTAAAATAGGGAAAATGAAAGAGAGAGGCTCTTTGCATGCTAGACAAGTGTCACAAGGGAGAGAGGGAGGCCCAAGAGAGGGGGGGGCGAATTTGCTCAAGGAGGGCAAAACCAAGGTTTGAGATCTCAAATATGGAGAGAGAAACTCCCAATTTAATGCTTTTAACTTTATTGTTATGTCAAATGGGGAAGAAACCACCATAGTGGGGCCATTTCCATTAACTTTAGCTCACCCAACCAATCAGAGAGAGAAAGGGGCACCCCCCTAGATTCGGCAACTCAAAACTTGTTATATGCTTGCTTGGGGACCCTCCTTTGGGTCTTAAATTTGTCTTAGGAACATAATATAAATATTTGAACCTTTACTTAGCCACCCCAAGTGACTATAGTCACTTTTCCAAAATTTGGCTCTCTAATTAAATGCCCAATTTCCTGATTTCCATGACTGGCCTAGGCAAAGGTGACCAAAGCCATAGTAATACTTGTCCGAATGATTTCAAACTTGGCCTAAGAGTGTAGGGGTGCTCATGCCACTTGTCTTGAGTACCCATACCCTTATACAACATTAAAAAGGACCAAGTAACCCTGTTTTACATTACAACAAATTGTCCTGAGTGACAATTTTTAATGACCAAAAATTTAAAAAAACTATGCAAAACTTAATGAAATTCCGCAAGACTCTGGATAATGTCTAGCATGGTAATATAGAACATTCCTAGGCCCCAATCACCCCATGGACTCTATCACTAGAACACCTTTCACCACTTAGGAGGAAATTTTGAGTGAAAAACTCAAATAATTAAAATCTCTAAAAAGAAATTTATAATTATGTAAGTGAAAAAACACTCGATGAAAGGACTTCGCTAATGACTAAGTCTTAGGTGATCAAGTTACAAAAAACTAGACTTTCATGCTAACATATCCTTACAAAATCCCCCGTAGGGGGCGGAAATTTCATAAAGAGAAGAAGAGAAGAAGAGTTGCCTCGCTTGATATAATCATTAAGTACTTCATTCTTATCTTCAAGGCATAGCCAACATGTGCATGGTACATCGTTGTCCACCTAGTTGGTTTTGGTGGTCAACAAAACCCTAAGGTAAAATTGGGGCTTTTCACCTGGATTCTTGAAATCTCTTGGTAACCGTTCTAAACTCTAATTAATCATCCCACTAAGGGATTCTACCAAGTTTCTCTCTACTATCTATTCATTTTCCTTGTTTTAAAGTTTCTGAGGCATAGGGACACCCCATGGGTTCTTTGTTTTCACTAGGTCTAAAGTGTCACTATCCTCGACTGGTGTGACATCCGAGTTCTTTCGAAAGTTTTGGATATTGTAGGTCACGACTTCGGTTGCCTTTCCTTTGTCGTGCTGAATAGGATCACCTCATGGGGCAACTACAAGATTTGTGATAACAGGTTCCAAGACCCAAGTCTCCACATGCAAGAGGAACAAAATCTAAGCTTGTGGACTCAAGGACACCTCAGGAACTCAACAACCTCAAGACCATCCAATGCAACCAATGGGCTCCAGCATCAACACGTCAAAGGACTTACACACATGAGCCACATGATCCATCCAACAACCAACCAAGAGACCAAAGCAAGTACAAGCATAACAAGCAGCACGAAGACCGGTAACCAAAAATCAACTAGGATCAGGGAGCCCGACAATGACCTCAAATTGGACCAAGATAAAACTTAGGGGCACTTGACCAAGTCAATGGGTAACCAGGGCTATTGCCATTGTTCCAAGGCATCCAAGGGCTTCAGGCTTGGGCTTGGACAAGGTCAAAAAGGCTCCTTTGACACAAACAACCACAAGCTAAACACTAACCCTCAAGGGCTCCACAAGGGGCACCAAGGACTCAACAGTTGACATTAATGACCAAACACCGTTGGCATCAATGCCAACTTAATCAACATATGCATCTAGGAATTTATTGAATGTACTATATCAAAGTTAAGCTCTGGGATTAAAATTAACAACAACGATGAAGCCTCTTTATCTGCAATGACTTAGGCACAGTGAGAGTTAGGAGCCTGGGATTCAATAAGTCTTATCCGAGATCCTATCATTGTAAGTGTTGATTAACAAACCTACAATAAAAAACAATTGTTGCTTGGTTTTTTCCATTGGGGTTTCCAGGGTAGCTCTTGTGTTGTTGTTTTCTCTGTTTATGGTTGCTTATCAATGTGTTGCATTTATCTTTTCTGGGTTGATTAAGTAAAAGATCAAAAGTGTAATTGTGATCTAGTAAATCTGAAAGTCTCACAGTCAAAATTCTAGTTTTCACTATTAGATCAGCTAAGTACCTTGCTTTTTATCAACTAGTGGTTCGTCTAACTCATACAATAATTTGTCATTATTTTCAATCATTTGTACTTGCATTTGCTATTCGCTCTACTTGAGAAAACTTAATAATGTTTAATGTATTTTTCCTAGTGATGTTATGATTTATTAGATCCACATGTAATAGTTTTGTTGATGCAATTTCTCATTGATTTATTAGCTTAGTAGTTGTTTGCTCTTATAGAATTTTCCTTCATTTTACGAGTTGTTACTAAATTTGATCTCTACATTTGGATCATACTACATTGATATAATGGTTCATGGTTTTTAATATATTTGCAATTGGATTTCCTTGAAGTGATTATATCTTGCTTATTTTCCATGAAGTGATATTAATTTTTAATATGATAAATGCTTTAACTTTTGATTTGGAGCATTATATTTTGATCATTGAGATAAAGAGCGTATATGCAAATTAAAACTTTGGGTAGAAGAAGTGGTCCGACGTCTATAAATAACACCAAGCAGTTGTCGTTGGGCTTTGTACCTAGGTGTGGAAGAGAACAACTTCTTGAAATTGAAATCGGCTTCCACACCCATGGTCAATGCATTGAAAACTTCATTTAACATTGACACTCATCCCAATGAAAAGTCAATGATCGGTTAGGTGGTTGGTGAGGTGTGCTGGGAGGTGAAAAGCTTGCAGATGTAACAAAAGTAGAGATCCCCAACCCAATTATGTAGGAGAAGATGGATGATTTGAAGATGTAAAAAAAATGCTAGAAAAGCAGGTGGAAGGTTGGAAGAAATGAAGAAAAGCAGAATGCTAGAAAAAGAAGGTTGGAAGACATGAAGAAAAGCAAAATGCTAGAAAAAGAAGTAGAGAAAAAAGGCGTTGTATGCAGCAAGACTAGTCCTAGAGATAGCAAAACAAAATGATTGGTAGATGAACGTATTCCAATGTAAAGAGAGAACATGATCCAACACATGTGGTTGTGAATCAGCCATAAGGAGGTGAAGTTTGCACATGTGGATGAAACACTTAAACATTATCGTGGACTACAAGAGCCTGGTTTGTGATTTTTGTAACACTTTTGTACCTAGTTGTGGAAGAGGACAACTTCTTGAATTTGAAATCAGCTTCCACATCCATGGCCAATGCATTGAAAATTTCATCTAACATTGACACTCATCCCAATGAAAAGTCAATAATCGGTGAGGTGTGTTGAGAGCATAGTTTTAAAAATCGGTGAAATCAGTTTCAGAATCGGCTGATTCACCGAGCTGAAGGCAAACCGAATTGAATCGGTCTAAGAATCGATTTGGTATCAAACCAGTCCAATCGGCCAATTTATGTAAAAAATCGGCCGATTTGTTACCAAACTGGTCTAATCGGCCGATTTTTTAATCAGATTTTTTACTCAATTTTTTTTTACTGTCAGACATGGGGGGTCTGTAGACTTGAGAAAACACAGAAATTTCATTGTTTGCCTTGTTTTTTCCTAATCAAACCTAACCCTAGGGCCTCTCCTCACACTCTATTTCCCCCCACGTATTCCCTATTCTAATTGTGGAGCAACGCTGCAGCAGTAGCGATTTGCAAACAGTGTGACTGTGTCAGTGAGGGGCAGCCATGGGGACAATGGACTATATAGTATGTAGTTGATGATGTATGACAACTGACTATGTAGTATGTAGTTAACTGTCTAGCATGTTTTTTGGACTCTACAGGCCATATAGCCTATATGTAACCTATAGGCCTCATAGATTATTTATTTTGTTCCAGTCCTAGTCTCCTAGTCCCAGTCTCGTACATATGTATTGCACAATACACTTTGTGCAATTTTAAAATATTCACTCTTATATGGTATATAGTATATACATGAGCAAACTTTAGATATTTTGTCCCTAATGCTTTGGAATCATGGATTAAAATCTTGAAAATGTTGTTTTTCTCTCAAATTTAATAGTTTCTGTATTTTTTAGTAAACTGAGTCATTAAATTCAAATCGGCCGATTTATGACCGATTCATTACCGATTCCGATTCCGATTCCAAGTTGACCCTCAGACCGATTCCGATTTTTAAAACTATGGTTGAGAGGTGAAAGGCTTGCAGATGTAACAAAAGTAGAGATCCCTTGTCCAATTATGTAGGAGAAGGTGGATGGTTTGAAAATGTAAAAAGAGAAGAGCTCCCAGAGCCTAGACATGGAGGAGGTGGAACACGTGATGAAAAGCAGAATGCTAGAAAAAGAAGTAGAGAAAAAGGTGTTGTATGCATCAAGATTAGTCCTAGGGATAGCAAAGCAAAATTATTGGTAGATGTATGTATTCCAATGTAAAGAGAGAACATAATCCAACAAATGTGGTTGTGAATCAGCCATAGGAGGTGAAGTTTGCACATGTGGATGAAACACTTAAAAATTATCCTAGACTACAAGAGCTTGGTTTGTGATTTTTGTAACACTATTGTACCTACGGGTGGAAGAGGACAGCTTCTTGAAATTGAAATCAGCTTCCACATCCATGGCCAATGCATTGAGAATTTCATTTAACATTGACACTCATCCCAATGAAAAGTCAATGATCAATAAGGTGGTTGGTGACCTGTTTTGCATTGCATCAGCCATGCAAGTTCAATGTCATATAGTGGACATTTTTGCACATTTGGTGACAACTTCAAACAATAACTTTCAAAATACATTTAAGATTAGCATTGTAGGCATTTTGACACATTTGGTCCAAAGACTCCAAACTAGTTTGTATTCCAGGACAAACGCTTGTTCTCCATATGACTATTAAGGGAGAGTTTTATCATATCATAATGGTCAAATAGTAAACTAATTTGTACTTTAGGTTAGTAATAAAGTGACTCAAGTCACATGTAGACATCAATGTTAAGTTACAGCGTAGGTTATGATAAGTTAATAAAGTGGATGGCACGGGATTTTTGTACGCAATTCCATTTCCCTTATAAGCAATAAATTAGAATATCCACACCATATTGAAGTATTGCTCAAGCATCATTCTCTCTTTTAATATATTCTACTTTCAAATCTTTGTCCACACCCTTGTGCAATTTTACTCACAAACATAAGCTAAGGTAATGACCATTAATAAAATACTAAATCAACACATCTATTATCTATTTTCCTTTTCTCTTGATTTGTCCAACTTTTCATCGTAGCCCCACTTCTATCACAGGTGTATCTAAAAAAACTACAGAATACATATAAGCAAGCCTCAAACGACTGAGGCTGGTTGAACTGAAAGGGATTGTAAAACCGACCAGTATGGTGAAACAATGCTATAAGTAGCATACAAGAAGTACATGATGATCTAATTATATAGAAATAAACATTAAATTCATGGGCAAATGTCATTGGAAGTAAAAAACAAATCAATCATCTATTGCTTTTTAAAGGAAAACTTCACAGGATTCCCCCACTTCCCTGGAACATCCGGATGGAGGACGTTGTTAACTGCTAGCCACTGACCCCAAGGGGCTCAACCAGATTGGACCTTATAAGTCTATGACCTCCCCATCAGAAACATGCCTTTGGCAGATGGTCCAACTGATTGAACTAACCCTTGGCGCTTAATCAACCCGCTATTGTCAAATACATAAGAGCCAAGATTCGAGAAAGATTACATACTTATTATGTATACAACCATGAGAATATATAAAGTCTAAACTGTGTGTTAAACATTGACAATACTACAACATTTCATGAGATCTGTGCAGATTGTGGATATTGTTCTGGAATATTATGGAAGATGTTGCCAACACTGGTGTAATGCATATGCATGTCTCTAGCTCTCATCTCTCTTTATATATAGCTGAGGCAATATGGACTGGTATGTTTTTCTCTGAAGTACTACATGAAGCATGGAATGGCCCCTGATGTATAGCACAGTATTCAGAACCCTACATAATAAAACCTCTATATCACATTAGACAAAGCAGAGCCAGATTGTTTCATATGCATATGCATGTCTGTAGGCCTCAGCGATAGCCTTTCTCCTCTACACAGCAGTTCAGTGGACGGTCCAAACCCCACCAGTTCTTCCTCTCAACAGCATATTATTTACTGTTTCCTTCATCTGGCCTCGAATATTAGGAGAGATGGGTCTAATCCCATACAGACCCACTGCTTTACTTTTAGACTTTCTCCTGGATCTTTTACACTTGTACATCTCCATCCCTGTGAGACTTTCCGTGCTTGGGGTCGAGGGTTTTTCATGTCTTTTATGCTTCAGCATAGACTTCACGCTCTGTTCTACTTCATTTTACTTTACTGCCTTTCTCCTTTTTATAAGTGACCATTTGGTACTCCAGATTTGTAAAGACATCATTGTACTCTACACTACACAGTCCCATTGACCTACCTTAGAGGTCATGAGTTGGAAATCAATCAAATTATCTTAACTTATCTATATAAAGCTGAGGCAACATTGATTAGTATGTATTTTTCTAAAGTACTATATGCATCAGGGAATGGCCACCAATGTATCACATAGTATTCAGAACTCTAAATAATAAAAACTCTATACCACTTTAGACAAAGGAGAGTGAGACTGTTTCATGACAGTGTTAGAATCTCTGAAAACCTTTATCACACAAATTTCTTCACTTCAGTATGTGTGTCATACCTTTAATAAGGTCACCCATAAGACTATGCATGGGCCGGTCATCTCCAAGGCCACCCGGAGCATTGACAAGTTCTCTACAAAGAGCAGACTTTGCACATCCTGGGATACCTGATATCAGAAAACATGGCATTAGAAAACCAATATCAAAAAAGTTGCAATGCTCATTATATCGGCTAAAAAACTAGCCAATTAGACATTCCCATGCTTCAATGTTGTTAGATCTATAAGTTCATGAGACCACATCTCTGATACCCATTCATAACCTTTAATCGAGCAATCCAAGGAACAAACATGCTTTTTGTCATAAAGGTACTATAATTAAATTATCAGGATTGAATAGTACATAACAAGGTTAGCAATAGATTCAAACAAACAACAATTGACACAATATGGCGTAGTTAATAAACAGAAATTAGCAGATGTGCCTATATGAAAGCATTAGAGACAGGACTTACATCCAAATTTCAAGTTTAAACTACTGCAAGGAGACACCATAAGAACAAATACATATAGAAATTTGTATAATATAACCTTCACATTTGTGACAAATTGCACTTTCTAAAGAAGTACAGAATGTTATGGCCCATCAACAGTGACAAATACAGAATCATATAAAGAAACATAATATCATTAAGTTCATGATAATATATGGAAACAATAGGAATATATTTATAGGAAAATTACATGCCAAAGCAGCAAATATGGCATTATCAAAAGGACAGAAACTCGCTTTCAGAAAGATAATAAATGGCAATACATGCAGAACAAACTAATCACCGTGACATTCACAAACAAAATTGCAGTAAAAAGCTAAGCAAATATCTTTTATATCCTTAAAGATTAAATGTCACGTCACTTGAATCCAAACTTTATTTTCCACAGGATGTAACAGAGATTGCATCAAAATGCCAGTTCACAACCCACAAGCCAAGAAATTAATAGTTAAAAGATATATCCCAAGAGACCTCATAATTTTCAACTGTATGAGTCAATTCATGTTGTATGAAACAAAGAGCACCCAAACCAAACTTTATTCAACAGGAAAAGCCAGTGATTGTGCACAAAAGATAGTCATAGGCAGTGATAAAACGGCCATGTTAACCATGGATCATATTTTTCTTTAAATAATGATTATAGACAATATATCAGCCCAAGTGCTCCACACAAACAAAGTTTTGAAGAATCACCCCCTACCCAACATGTAAATACACCTCTCAGCACAACAGCTAGAAGTATTGGGTCACAATGTGGATAGCAATTTATGCTTGGCTTCAGTCCTGCTTTATATATACTTTGTATGAATAACTTGTAGATGATAAAAAATATTAATTAGCAATAGAAGAGTGGGCCACCAAAGACAAAGACATAAAAGACCCAGAAAAGGTAACCTCTTACCAGGAAAGAATACTATCATGCCCTGAGGTTTTGATACTTTATCTATATGTGTATCTGTAGCTAAAGGTAACTTCTCATCTTTAAGGACAAATTCTTCTTCTTCAACCAAGTCTCCCTGACCAACAACCAGGAAATCTTCTGTTTTGATCAACGTTCCTGCAGACCCAATCAATGCTTGATTTTGGGGGCTCCGACGAGCATACTGCTCAAGAAAAGGCTCTGCCTCTGAAAGGTATGTTGCAGAAGATAGTTGTCTGTTTCCATATTTTCTCCGTATGT
Organism: Pseudotsuga menziesii; assembly: GCA_001517045.1. Lineage (NCBI taxonomy): Eukaryota > Viridiplantae > Streptophyta > Pinopsida > Pinales > Pinaceae > Pseudotsuga > Pseudotsuga menziesii. Next base: position 406,847 of record LPNX010900221.1, on the reverse strand, counting down.
ATACAGCCCTTCACACACAACAAGCAAGTTAGTATGACCGTACGAAAAACAAATCATCAGACATTGAAAGAAGCTTGAAGAACTGCTCAAAAGATGAGAAAATTTTCGGGGCTAGAAAATTCATTGAAATGGGGATTTTGTAAATAACATACACAACGAATTAAAGCAAGTTTTCTACCTTTTAATCTTATATTCATGAAATTAGTCTTACCATTCATCTAAAAGCTTACTCAATTCCTTTATCTTTGCATGCGATGTGCCCCAGATCTTCATTTGCCTGTCCATATGTAGCATATTTGTTCATTAAACATCACTCCAAGCAATAATCAACCAAAGAAAGAAACAACAAGAAATATTACACAAACGAGAGAAAATAAAAGCATGTGGTTCATAACTCCATGCACACTCTGATAATAACTTGCTCTGATTACATATTTATTTTCCACAATTATTTAATGTTAGTTTTAGAGTTAATGACTAGGACAACAAATAATAGTCAATGGAATGTGCATTAGGTTAAGTTATCAATGATAGAACAAAGACACCCTATAATTACACCAATGTGAAACTATTTGCTTTCTTATGTACGCACACTTGTTTTTCTTCAAGGTGGTGGAACAAATAAAAGATAGTGGTCTTATTATTAACTATTTCTACTCTATTATTCTGAAAGTTATGGTCTTATGTACAAATAGTGGCCTTGAAGTAGTTAAATCCCAATTAAGAGAAAGCCTGGGCCCAAGGGGTTAGCTCAACCATTTGTCACCAATGGTGTGGACATTTGGCTAGTTCTGTGCCAGCAGGTGCCGGGTTCGAATCACCTTGGGATAGGCGCACTAGTCGACATCTACATCTATGGGTTTACAAGGGATGCCATACACGAATGAGGGAAAGCATCCTTTGGGTTTCCCAAAAAAGTAGGAGGCCCAATCTTGCAATTCAATGATTGTTTTATAGAAATATTACACAACTCGCATAGATTGGCTCAGATTAGCTAGTAAAACTGGACTCAACACAAAAATGATCCAAACTGAGACACTAGTGAGACAAGCTCATTCCCAACAAGTTTGACTCAACTTTTCACAGGTGTGTGTTAGTCTTGCACTCACAAACCCAATGAAAAACTCAATGGGTACCATTATAAACCCAAACAGAAATTTTTCTTTCAACTTTTTAAACCTTTTTGTATAAATAGAGTTTTGTATGTTTTGAAAACCCTCAGTCAAACTCTTACTCTTTGAAGTTTGACCACGCCAAGTTTTTTCTTTGAGCCCAGTTTTGTAACTTTGGTTCATGGTTCCGAAAGTAATAGCATTGAAGGGGAAACTGTGAAGTTACATGAATCAAAATTCAAGTGTTGAGAGGCTACAGTTATATATTAGTCAAAATGTAATTTTTGCAAGGTTTGAGTTTCAAATGTTTCAATATAATTATCATCAATTTCAACAAATGGCAGCAGTGACATGACAATGATGCCACGTCCGCCTATTGAGATGAAGCCATGACAAAATAAAGATATCATGTGACTAACGCAGAGTTCAGATTATGTATGCGACCAATCGATTTGTCACAGTGAAGAACATCCTCTAGGGAATAAGGCCCAAAGCAACAAAAACAATACACAAATGTATCTACCAGAATAGCCCGCAGGGCTGCACCGTAACTAAATGGGCATGTCAACAAAAGAGACGAAAGATTCAACAGTGCAAAAAAATTAAAAACAAACTATTAATTTTTCTTTTATCTAATTCAATAAAAATTAAAGAGTCATCCTCACTGTTGAAGAGAGCAGTTTAGAATCTTCAGATGGTGCAGATGACCACCATCAAGCCAAACCCATATGGCCAGCATTAACAGAGACACTTGCCAGTTATTTAGGCAACAAATAAATTTATCACCTATGAAATGGTTGATAACATGATACCAAGAAAAATGTCAGACTTGTGAAAGGGTAGAGATGAAGAAATTATACATGACATGCTTGTAACCAGTTACCCAAGTTTAGACAGCAAATTATTGGAGACAATGAAAATCACATTGATGCAGAGTGCAACCTTGCACAAGTAGAGAGCATCAACGTTCTGTGCCACCTGTTACCCCCATATTGCATGAGGGTGACATATGTGGGTTTCATCACAGAACCCAGGGAGTTGCAGGATGATATTTCCTTTGGGTCATTTGAGTACCGTGGACAGGAGGGTGTTCAGCCATAACATTTTGAGACGGATTGCCCTGGCCTGGTTCTGTTTGGCTAATGGATATTTGCTGATAGTGTCTACTTGCTATCCCTTTAAGGGGTTGATGAGCAGATGAAGAAATGGCTCTTTGTAGTGGATCACCTTGGTAATTGTTGATAAACTGATAAGTGACATGGTATGATAGTGTTATCAGTTGGACACTAGGAGGGGGTGTTCCACATTATCCCATTTGCTATGTTGTTCTAGTCACCATATGACTAGGAATGGATTATAGTGGGACCCTATACCACTTGAGGCAGTTTAATATGAGGCATTGTCAAATATTTTGAAATTATTTTTTATAATGTGGAAGTGGCCACCGCCTTTGGATCACATTGTACCTTAAACCACATCTACCATGCTTACCACGGTGGGCACACAAGTTGAGATGTTGCATTATTTTAGAGGAGTAGGCCATATCATAATGAGTTGAGTAACTTATATTGTGTGTTGTGAGAAGAGGTGAGAGTAGTGGGTGATGGGTAAAACTCATACAAGGAATATGTCACAAAAGGGTCATCCCTTTCTTCATATATATTCAATATCCATTGTTTAATGGGGTTCATTGCCGACTGATTCCCACTTAGGGGTTAGCATGGCAGAAATCTTCAAGCCGCTGGGTGCGACCTTGGGGGAAAGTCTCGTGTCAAGCTTGTTGTCACTTAACACTTGAATCCTTCATCTAGGCCAACTCCCAGAGAAGCCAAGGGGTGTGGTCAGCACCTGCACATACTTGGGAGCTCAATTCTCAAGACCGCGTTTTAGCTTACAACAAGCCCTCCTTCCTCGGGTCAAGAAGAACTTCAAATCCCTATCTCTCCTCGAGAGACAGTGCTTCAAACACTACTTTCAGGACAACTCATCCAAGATGACTATCATGGACTCTCTCATCTAGCCTATTGTACTCTATGGTTCAGAAGTGTGGAGGCCTAGTTTGCAAGAGCTGGACTAGGCCTCAATCGAGAGAGTCCAAACACTTCTCCTTCGACACAACATCTGAAGTAAATAGGAAGCCCCTCTTCACATTATCCTAACAGAATTCGACATCTAACCCTTTCAACTGGAGACGATGTTCAGCCTGGTATCTTTTCTACATTGGATCTAGAGCTTTGTCTATTGCTACTCAAAGTCTACTACTTCTTCTAGTCATACAAGTAGAACTCAAGGTTGGTTTGCAAGGGACTCGACTCTTCTGGGGTCCATAGGAATTTAGATAGATCAACTCCCTCCATTCATATATTCCTTGAATGCTTCTGGAAGCCTTCTTCCCATCAGCCAAGAGTTAACCAAATCATCAAGGATGACATTTACAAGTAATTTATCCAAACTACTAACTCTTAGGGCGAGTTACACCCAAAGATTGCCCTCTATACAAAACATTTTCTAGAGATGAGACAAACTCATAGTTCGTGCATTATACACCCTCCTCCATTGGATGCGTGCGCTCCACATCCCTCTACACCAATTTAGAGTTGGCTCACATAGGCTTCGTGTGGAGACTGGCAACCAAATCAATTGATCGGATAGGATATGCCAACTCTACCACCTTCAAGAGGTTGAGGATGACGACCACTTTATCTTCCATTGCACCATCTATTATAAGATAAGGCAATTCCATTTCCAATTCACGGACTCCCAAACTCTCTTTAGTTTCTTCAAATTTCTAGATCAAAAATGTTTAGCCCTTTACATGCCTGAGGCCCTCCAGCTTCATTTTCATTCCATCCAGCCACCCTAAAGACCATCCTCTACTCAACTCATCACTTCCTTTTTTAATGGGACTCCCTTCTACTCAAGGCACGACGAGATAGATGGATAGCATTGGAGCACAATCAATTAGTGAGGCTTGGAAGGGGTGTCCACGATTCACAAAGACCTCCACAACATTGCTAATCCATATCTCACATCAACAGCCAGGGGTGATCATCCAAATGCCAATGACAATCCTCCTCCTTCAAACAACAACACGGTACGTTGTCTAGTTTCCTCTCTTTCTCTTCCTCTACACAATCCTCTATCTTGAGCTTCCTCCGCTCGGCCTCAAATGCAAGGAGAGATGGATCCATCAGATTGTGAGACATGCACTCCACTACTTCTTGCTCATTATTCACAGATACGAGATCTATTGGTTTGGTACATCTTCATCCATATTTCTTCTCCTAAAGGGGCTTCCAACTCGCAAGCCTACAAAGTGCTCCCACATGGTTTAGATTAGAACCGCTTCATGTATTCTATTTTTATAGGAGCCACTTTTTCCCTCCTAGTTTCTACTAACAACATGTACCCAACAATCCCTTTGACCTACTTGAGTGGTCATTTGTTGGACATTAATAAAATTATTTTATCTTATCTTATTACAAGTAGTGAGGCAAGAATGATTAAACAAATAAAATCAAACATGAGTATATCATTTGACATGAGCGATTTAGGCCTCTTGGCTCCCACATTACTATTTGTGTGTAGAAGTTTAGCAAACAAGTAACATCATTTTTTTCTAAAACAAAATATGCCAAGAGTTTTCTTAGAAGGTTTAGAATGATAGATTGCAAGATCTTGCCTAAATGAAGGGATGAAACTTTCAACCAATACCTGATTTGAGTTATGAAGTGAGCTTCATTTACAAATTCATGACAACACCCTGTTGCCCACCTATTTCGACTAGGTGGCAACTCCATGTACATTAGGATGTACATAATTGTACCTTAGAAAAATCTGAAAATTTTTCACTTCTGCAAGGCTATTGCCCCTTTGTAAAACGAAATGTCCGCTCCCCTGCGTGGGAAAATTAATGTAATTTAATGTGCTAGTGTGGGTCATGTGATATGGATGCCACACCATGGAACGGGTTGTTAGGGAAGTCCCCTCATCGAGTGTTTTTCCCTTTCCAATTGACCTTGTTGAACAAACGGGTTTAATCGGTTTGGTTTTCACTCGAAATCCTCCAAAGTGGTGACGGGCGCTCTACCAGTCAATTCCATGAGGTGGCTAAGGCTTCAAAGTGTGATTCATGACCATGCTAGGCGTTTGTCTAGAGTCTTGCGGAGTTTCGTAATGTTGTTGTATTTTTATTAATTTTTTTTCTTAGTTAATTAATTTCACCCCTTGGTGATTAATTAACTCAATTTTGATGTAATAATGTAATGGCTCAAGCATGGCATTTTGTAATAGCGGCTATGAATGCAAAGACAAATTGCTATGAAACCCCGTAGGCCACTGCTTCGAGTCCCATGTCATTCTGATGAGTGGTTGAGGAGATAGACCAATTTTGTCTAAGCAAGGTCTATTTTCCTAGGGAATTAATTAATTTCCCTGAGTCAAAATTCACATTTCTTGATTTTGAAGTAAAAAATCAAGAAATGCCATGGTAAATTGGTATGGGTGTTCTTAAGCCTAGGAGAACTTACTCCAAAGTTTTTTAAACCCCCCATGGCCTAGATATTAAATTTTCAAGTTATTCTTAATTTTTCCTAAGTCAATCCTAGGAAAATTTAAAAATTTAAATTGAAATATTTTTATCTAAGGTGAATTTAATTTTAGCCTAAGTCAGAGGTTAAAGTTTTATTTTTCAAAAGGCCAAAGTTTTATCCTAAGTCAAAAGGATAAAAATTTATTGGAGCTAATGGCTAAGGTCAGAGCCAAAGTTAGAGAAATTCTAAAGGATAAATGAGTGGCTAAACCCTTGCTAAAGGTGGAGGCGCTATATTGTATGGAAAGATAGGCGCTACCATATGTTAAAACCATCATAAAATTAGTGGAGGGCGCTACCATGAGGAAGAAGCTACTAAAGATGGAGGCGCCACTATATCTGATGGAGGGCGCACTAAAAAGAAGGGACCCACGCTCACTTAAAAGTCAAAGCTAAGTTTGAACGGCCAAACTACCAAGAAAGAGGGCGCTACTCTAAATAGTGGAGGCGCTAGCATAAAATGAGGCCCATGCCAAACTAGTGAAGGCGCTAGTATAGTGGGGGCGCTGCCATTTGAAGGGACCCACGTTTTATCTAAAAGTCAATGCCATATATAGAGGAGGCCCCACATCATATTGGAGGCGTTATGATAGAAGGGCCCACGTTTTATCAAAATGGAGGAGCGCTACATTTTTAGAGGTGGACGCTAGTGCTTTTAGTGGAGCGCTAGTATAATGGAGGGCGGCCATATTTGTGAGGGCCCACGTTTAGTTTAGAGGGGGCGCTATGTTTAAAGGACCCCACGCTAATTTAAGAGGACGCCACCATTTTTAATGGGGCGCTAGCCCATTTTAGTGGGCGCCCCATTATAGAGGGTGCTACACCAATGAAGATAGAGGTCGCCACATCAAATTTAGAGGGGCGCTATTTGGTAGAGGCGCCAATTTAAGAGGACGTCCAGCCAAATTTAGAGGAGGGCATCCACCCTACCCCATGATTTTTCCATTTTATTAAAAGCTCATCCAATGGTGGATATTTAATCAAATAATTTGATCCAAAGGCCAGTATTATTTGAGACATGGATTAAGTCTCTTAGCCTTTGATTAAAATTAATCTAATGGTGGAGATTAATTGAGAGAAATAGAATGTCAAATACCTAGATCTAGTGGTGTGAATTAAACCCTAGATCTAGATCTAATCTCAACCATTGAGCTTCAAAGGGTTGGGGGTTTGCCTCAACTATATAATGAGGGTATCACTCCCTCATTATTCAGGATCTCTTTTGCTATTGTTATGCTGTCGGAAAATTCTTGTTCTCTCATATTCTTGCTGCATTGTATTGAAGATTTGCCCAAGCTGGGCTATTTTAATAAAAATTCTTTGGAGGAATACTATGCTTCAACTATTCATGATCTACATGTATTGAGGTAACCTTGTATTTATTTTGTTTGCATTTGTTGTGTCTTTCTAGTTAGCTCTCCACAAAGTGTTTTGTGGAGAGATTAAAGAATAGAAGTATTTTTATTCTTTTTTGTGAATGATCTGATATTTCTTACAAAGTGTTTTGCAGGAAGTATTAGGTGTTCATCTCTAGAAGTACAATATTTTGCAGGCATAGTTTGTATTGCAGGTTATCCAAGCAAAGAAATTCCTTCAAGAAACATCATTCCGGCAACAATTTCAATTCGGCCATCTACTTTCAGCCAGTTTTAAACATGGTTATATTCACTGTTTAGTGAATATAAACCTTGTTTTAAAGCCCTAACCTCATATATATTAATTTAACTTGTTATTTCTGCTATTTTAGTATTATTTAGGTGGCTGGAAACTCAGTTTCCAGTCATGTCTGTGAGCTCTATGCAAAAATAGCTCTTTCTCAAATACTTGTGGTATCAATTGATCCGCATCTGCGGTGAATGAGGTCGGTCTGAATTGGTTTACCCAATATCTCGAGCCGAACGCAAGTTCCTTTGGGACTAACTTATTGCATACCTCTTTGATAAATATTATTCATATTTCTGTCATACTTTCGCTCAAATTTTTATGTAAAAAATTGTAAATCTTGTACTAAATTTTTAACAACATTTTTTAGGTGTTTTATGTGATTTGCAGCGAAAAATACCTCGCTGGTTTTTGACAGGTTATTCATCTTTAAAGAAGAATTGCTGCCCCAAAAGACATAAAATCTCCTCAAGCTTCAACCGGCATAAAAGGGGTTCCATTCCTCAACTTTCTCTCTCAAAATTTTCTGTTATTGTAAACCCCAAAGAGAGTCTCTTGGGGTATTCCTTAAAAGTCTTGTAATCATTTGTAATTTATAAATAAGTAGACTAGGAAGAGATAGATAGTTAGTTTTATTTCCAGCTACCCACCTATCTTTGTGACAGACCATCATCTCTATCTCAAAGATTGTTGTGAGGTGAGTTTACGATAGTTTAGTTGCTTTCAAGTTTCTGTTTATACAAGTTCCGTTTTTGTTAAAGAAGTAACCTTACAACCCATCCAACCTGTGTATCCTCTATCCACTTGTCATCTCCCTTTAGGGAATTCAAGCTGGATATGAAAAACAGGGTAAATGGGGGCTTAGGTAATTAGATTAACTTTCATTTTCTTGTACTACAATTTACAATCAAACAATTTATTTCCCAAGTTCTTATTCGTCATTTTTAAAATAAACCTTGCATATTAAACATCAAGATCAAAATAAACCTTTAAAAATTTACCAACAAAAGCTTCCAACATCCTGCTCCTCTACTCGGTTATCACCCTCCGGGGTACTCCGAGATACGACCAGGGGAAAGGGAAGTCGTAGTTTAATAGGCATCCATCTAGAGATTTTTGAATCGATTAAAAACGGTGACTCGAAAGCTGCAAGGGGTAGTAGACCGAGGGGGTCTCTAGGCGCTTCGTCGTCCTCCTTGTGAGCACCGGGCCATTGGGGATTGACCTGTGAGCTAGGGGTGGGCTTTGCTCCCACCTGTTGAGCGCAACAGCAATCTTTCTTCGGTTTGAGAAAAACCAGATCGGGGTAGTCACACCACCGGATCTAAAACTAACTTCAAGAAGAACAACTCTAATTAAAATTTATTAAAATTAACCAAGAAGCATCGCAAAACGCCCTACAAACACAGATTACTACTTTTACTACAATCATTTTCACTTCATTTCACTGCAAGTACTACAATACATTTATTTCAAGCACTCTTTTACTACAATACAACACTACAATTTTTACTTCCATCATTGTACTTTGCAGTTACATCTATCTACTTTTAGCTGTACAATCTTATGTGGTGAATGCTTATTGGCTTAAAGTTTTTCCATTTGTTTAATTTACGGTTGGTTCAATCATTTTAACTCAAAGTGCTTCTCTGCCATATCAGAAATCTTATTTACATTGTATACATTGGTAAACCACCTGTGCATTGGCTTAATATTTGGTTCATTGACGATTATGATTATATCATTTGTTATCTCATTGTTAAACATTTAAGTCGTAGTTTAATCATTGCTAAAATACTTTAATTTGTTATTGTTGTAATTTTGTATCTTTTGACTCCATATAATATAGGCACTGGTCTTATAATTTTGTAATCTTAATAAAAAGATCCCTTTAATTAATCTCCAATTAATTAATAAACCTGGAACATAGTCTTTCCATAGGGACTACCCCCCTTGGCTCTGTTGGGATCTTGCCTAAACGAAGGAGCTGTAGACTGTGGTGACAGTGGTCCCCAGCTCTCGCTTGCCCCCAAGGACACACATAGCAGGTTGTGACTTTCCTGCGTCTTAAAGTGTGAATTAGGCGGCAATACACCCAAAGCAAAGCATTGGAGTATAACAAAGAGGGTGTTGAGATATATGAAAGTGACAATTGGCTTTGGCATTCTCTACAGTAGAACCAAAGATCCCAAGTTGTGTGGATATTCATATTTAGATTGGGCAAGTTGCTTCCATTCCAAAAATATCTACCTCTAGATATGCATTTAGCCTTAGCACAGGTGCACACACCTGGATCAACAAGAAGCAGTGGGCAATAGCCCTTTCATCAATAGAAGTCGAATATCAAATAGCAATGAAAGGAGCATGCAAAGTAGTTTGGCTTATGAGGATACTTTCATGTATGAAGATGCAATTATGAGGATGCAACAAATAGAGCTAACACCCCTACTCTATGGCAATCGAGAGGTACTAAAACTAGCCATTAATCCAATCTTCCACGAGTGCAGCAATCATGTTGAGATACATTGCCACTTCATCAAAAAACTCATAGAAGATAGAACTGTTGAGTTGGAATATTGTCCCATAGAGGACAAAACTACAAACATTTTCACCAAGTTCTTGCGTCAAAAACATGTAAAATTTTGGGAGAAACTTGGTGTAATAGATTAACCATTAAGCAAAGGTGTCAAAGTAAAACTTAGCTTTATATAATGGTCAATTACATATTAGGCTTAGGATTTAACAAAGTCACTTCCAACTATATATTGTCTTGCCTTTCATGTTTTATGTCCCTTTATTGTATTTTTTTGTCTATCCCACATTCATAAAGTGGATTGAGTCAACCTAATTGTAACCCTATATAAGAAAGCTTTTGCTTTCTCATCTATGCAATACATTACGATAATTCTCTTGATTTATTTCTTGGTTTCTTTATGTATTTGATTTCCATGATTGTTGGATGCATCACTTGCTTAAAGAAACTTCATTATTTTTTGCTATTGATCCTAAACATAATGTTGATGAGACACTGTATAATGGAGATGACATTGCACTCAACGTGTGGTACTAGAACTATCACTCTCGAAAATGGTGTTCTAAATGGCATGTACCATGTCCCTAACTAGAATGTGACATTGATTCCAACATAACCATGCCACCAAATTTAATAAAGACCATATATATTTTGGCAAAACCAAAATTTAGCCAAAAGTCAACAAACTTGTTAGAGAAGTTGTTGAAATTGAAAAGAATCCAAATAACATTAATCATGAGAACAACTTCAAATGACAAATCAACTGAACCTTGGCAACCCATCATCAACCCCTTCAAACCCAAAGGAACCCACATAATTTGCTCCCTTTGCATTACCTTAGCCCCACACCCCCGTCTCAATGCTATGATTTTCTTCTATTTAGCCCACTACCCCTTTTCAACCACATACCTCTATTTTAATTCAAATCCAATTTTGGTTCTGTTTTATTCTTTCATTTCCCTCGTCTTTTTCTCCCCCACTTTACCTACCCCCTTACGCCTCTCCAAGTGTTTGTCTTATTCTATTTCCTAGTCTACGCATTATAATTTATTGTGGTATCTCACAATTTATTTTTCATCCCCTATCTAATTACTTATTTTTCACAATTCCCACTATAATTTCAATGGCAATATATTTTATATTATAATTTGGAGATTTATAAAATTTCCTCCATTAACCTACATAATTGTCCTCCATTTAGTTAATTCTATTACGATAGATTAAATGTTGTTATGGTCATTATTATATAGTTAATGATAATAACACAATCTTCCACCATGTTTCCAAGACAATGGACATGGGAACAAAGAAATGCATATGGAGCACATGAGGAGACACCCAAACTTTTAGGAAATGTCCAAGTAACCATCAAATGGGACCCCATCCAAAATCCTTTAAAAAAAGTTAAACACATGAAATACAATGACAAGTTACAAACATGAACAATGAAAACATGAAACAAATGTTCACATTTGCTTTAGGAGCTTTATTTTTTTGTGTTCTAGAAAGGATACATTTTCTAAGGCCATTCAACAAAAATCATGGGGCATCTTGGCTGTTGATGAAATTGTCATTGATGCCAACATGGACTTGCAGTGGCCCCACAAGATGTCATTGATGACACCACTTTGCTGAAGATGTTGAATAAGTCCCGCTGATGATGCTGAAGACCCTGGAGATGGTCCTGAAGCCTTGAGGGTTGTTGAAGAAGCCCATGAAGTGCCCTCGCTTGGTGGTTTGATGGTCCTTGCATTCTTGAAGGTTCATGGGGTCTTAGAACCCTTGGAGATGGTTTTAGGGCATGAGGAATTCTTTGCACCCTCTTATATGGTGGCATGATGGCACTTTGATGAAGACATGGCAAGAAGGACATAACCATGAAGAACATGGCTCTTGGACACATTTGGAAACTTGTTGATGATGCATGGTCCCTCTTGTGAGCTTGATGAAGCATTGAAGTGTCTTAAAGAAGCCTTGAAAATGCTTTTGAAGAAGCCCACTAAGGACACCCTTACTTATGGTAAGAAAGGGTTTGTGTGAAAAATAAAAATAAAAATATTAAATTTATTTTTGTGATGTCGGTTCAAATAAAATGAGGTCATGTCGGCTCAACATAATCAAAAAAATATATAAAAAATATTGTTTTATAGTATGTCGGCCCCATTAAAAATAATAATAAAATACAAGTCGGCTCAGCAAAATATGGGTGAAAATTTAGTATTTATACCCCATCAAATCCTTATTTTTGATGTGGAAATTTTTGGTGGAGCTCTGAGGCAGCCGTAGAACAGCAAAGGAAATTTTTGGGAAACACGTGGGCTATTGACTGAGATTTTTTAAAGGAGGCATTCTGTTGATTATTTTCTTTTTACAATCCTTTTCATCTTCAGATCTGTATGTGAAGTAGAGATTTCATAGGCAAACAGAGAGAGAGCAATGGTTTAAAGAGATCATCCATTTTTCTTGTGACTCGAGCTTAGTGGACAAGGAAGAGAGAGGACGAGTTTCCTAGGTTTACACGAGGGCACACTCTCTGCTGGTTAGCAAAATCGTGGGCATCAAATCTATGGTCATCTCTTAGTGTAGCGACTTACCATCTTGAAGAAGAGTTGCCAAGTGAAGGGGATTCATGTGTGTGATAGCCATTAGAGGAGAAATCTGCATGAAATGAAGGGAACACCTGTAGCATCCTGCCAAAGGAAGTTGTGGTCATCTACAGCAGCTTTCAAACTTGTTTTGAGTGCTTAAAAATCTTAACAAAAGGATCGAGTTACTCTTGGGTAAAGGCAGCCACAAATATAGCAGCAGTTCTGGTTCGCTGAGGGTGTCTTTATGGATTAGTAGTGGATAGCTTTCGTCAGTGGTATCATCGTCTCTGGAGTCATTCTTCGAGCGCTCACGAATCAGGAAAAGAGAAAGATACAGTTAATTCTTCTTCTTCTTCGTCGGTCTCCGCATTACCTATGGAAACGAGGGCGGTGGAGAGCCGTGGCTTGAAGCCCGTGCGCGTGCAGTTGAGAAGCAAAATGGCCGCACCTGATTGCTCCAGGAAAGTTTTCAATTTAAGAGAAGTGTAGACGGGATTATCTACAAATGTCTCTTACAATTTGATAAATTATAATATATCTGGCTATCTATGCATGTTAGCCGATTCGCAAGTGACTTTGAGCACTACGGAGCACTGTCTTTTAGATGATGATATGCTTTATTCTGTTTCACCTGTTGTGTCGTCATGCATTCTATCAAACAATTCCGTGAAGTAAAATTAAATTTGGATAAAATCTACTAGAGATTAAAGTACAGCACGTCGTGACTTTATTGGAGGCTATCATTCCCATAGCAGCTTGCTCCTCTTTAAGTTTATATTTCTTGTAGCAGACAGTCCATGGTGGCAGCAGTGCGTGTTCTGAGACATCGTGCATGAAGGAAAGCCATGGATATTGTGGATCCAAAGCTGTGAAGATATAAAGGAGGTCGTGGGAACTCAGAACCCACACGCAGAAAATAAGGGTTCTGGGTGAAGAGTGAAAATGTATTTCCTGCATTAAAAGATCCCGCTTTAAAACCCGTTTGCCAAAGCAATGAATGCATATATGTTGTCAGTCGAGAGGAGAAATTTCGGTTTTGCAGCAGAAGCAAGATTTGAAATGAAAGATGCCTAGAAAAATAGCGATCTGTCACCATGGAGAATGATCACCATCCATTGATGAAATAGTTGTTGGTTGCGTGTGAACCAGATTTAGGGTTGTGCTCATTAAATGAAGATGGAGCTGTTGTGATTGCTGGAGAAGCATGTAAACACTAACATAGAGCAATCAGACCTACTTGGTTACAGTATTGCATCAGAAGAATTGCAGATATCTGTTTGAAAGCGCCCTACAGTCGGATGGAAGAGAGACACATCAACCCACAGCGAATGTCTTAGACCTGCACATGAAAAGAAGGTCGCTCTAGCAGCGACAGTTTTGAACCCTAAAGTCTCAATGAAGCAGCAACCAAGCATACCACAGGTATCCTAAGAATTGTTTGTATTGTTTTCAATATTTTGGCAAGTTCGGTCTGTCCCC
>LPNX010900221.1:320972-392540 GCA_001517045.1 Pseudotsuga menziesii | reverse complement strand
GCTGTGACAGGCTTAAGGACTGAAAGAGTTGAACATAATTGATTTACTGTTCATAGATGATCTTGACAGAGACTAAGGGTGGTTAAAGGCAGAATTGTATCCAGTTAATGACCAGCAGAGTTGATGTGTGCTAAGCAGAGATGATCAGCAGCGTTGATGATGACCAGCAGCAAAGATTGACCAGCAGTGATGAATAGTGTTGACCAGCAGAAGATGAACAGAGAAGATTGAGAAGACTATTGCAGCAGTGTTGAGTAGCCTTGATGTGACAGAGATTTCTTGTGTGACACAAGTATACTGTATTGTAAAAGCAAGCTTGTCTTGCTTTTGAGGTTAGGATACCTCAAACCCTTCTTAGCAGGGTCTAAGAAAACCAGGCAGGGTCCTGGATATAGAGTAGGTGCTCTATGTATCAGTAGGTGCTGATTTTGCCTAACGGTTGTAGCCGAACCAAAACTAATACAAAAAGATTACAAAATTATATGGTGTTGTGTTCTTTTGTATGAATGAAATGCTTATGCTATGTGAATGATGTTTATGAAATGATTATGGTAGAGTAATGGAATGATGAATTGGTAGCTATCCGTGATAAGCTAAGAAAGGTTTAAAATTGGCTTCACACTGATTCACCCCCCCCTCTCAGTGTCTACATTGGCATCCCCCTTTTTGAAGGGGTGAACCCCACAAGAGTGAAACAAACGCCATTTCTTGGGAAACATCCCACAAAATTTTCCAAAGGGGTCATCGAGAAATGTCCATGATTGAGTTTCTCCTTTCTGAAAGTGTGGGATGCATGGACATTAACTTTATTTTCTCTCTTCTTTTCCCATTTGTTCGAAGGCAGGGCTTCAACACATCCTTCAAGGAGAGACTACACTATAAATACACATTGATGTAACCATCAAGACAAACATATGTGAAAGGATATACAACTGTCTTTACAGCCATCATTGATAGGTTTATATACAATCATAGGGATGATTGGTTGGAGCGGTAGCACTCGCTCCAACAAATCACACATTTAGACATATTTATCCAACCACAAAAATCCTCTAGCATAGAGGAAGAACAACATGCAATCACTCTCTCAAGCATTCACCATCCAAGCCCACAAGTTTTGTCAGTAAAATCTCTCTATTATTTAGTCCAGGAGCCAAAAGTCCATAACAATGAGCCAAATGGTGGAGAGCAAAATCCTTAGCAATTGCAGAATCAATGGCTGAGATCATAATATACAATGTGAAGATCAATGGTTGAGATTAACACTCTGCTCAACAAAACAAAAGTCAGCTCAGAAAATGGGAGGGCAATTTTCCCCTATGTGCCCAAGTACAATGTGTAAGAGTAATATACCAAGATAGTACACAAAAAGGGGGTGTTTAGGGGTTGTTTTACCCCCTTGGAATATAATACATCATATCCAAACATAACAAAATGTAACCATGAGTATGCCTCCCCCCCACAAGTGCGCCCTAGTCAAGTGGTGTGCTTTGGCCAAGAGGGGCCAAATCCACAAGTGGGGCCCCAAGGTGAAATAAGCGTGCAATGATGTCTAAGTCACCTCCAGAACAAAATAAAATCAGCCAATGTCATTTTGATGCCCACATTTCACCCTTTGATAGACTTTATAAACCATCGTCACTTTTTATTTATTTAATTAAATATTGATAATGCCCGCAGATGAACAAATCTATCCAAAATGATGTTTGTCTTTGCCCAAATCACTAAAACAAATGCATAGATGGAATTAGAGACCTCAAATCCACTAGGAGTGACTACTCGCACGCCCCGAATGGTAGCCAAAACCATCTCCACTAATAATAATAATAAGCCTCTAAATAATAATAAATGTGAAATGAGGCCACAATCCACCAACTGAAACATGTAATGGTCTAGTAGATGTCCATAGGCATAAATAAACATGAAATAACCGAAAGTAGTCACACCCGCTCCCGGGCCTTGCCGTTTGATCTAGTCAAGGGTTAACCAAGTCAAACGTAGTCAAATATGGTCAAACATAGTCAAATGATGTAACTAAGACATAATGTGAGTATCTCTGCATGCATGGGGTTAAGTAATCAACTCTTAAATATATTAGTAGCAATCAATCATAAACAATAGTGATCAAAAATGCACAAGCATAAAAACTAGCCAAAATTGGAACAATAATACAATGTTTAATGAAGTCCTAGCCACATACTTGCTTTCACAGTCCACCCCCTTGTACACTTGAGACCATAGTTACCAAAATTGTAATCGACAATAAATCGGCAAGGCAAAAGAGAAAAGAGTTTGAATCGGATTAGGAAAAAATCGAGAAAAAATCGGCAAATACAAAACATGTTGGAATATATTAAACTCACTCATAACTTGGGATAAAATAATTAATCATTATTGCAAGAGCCTGTGCAATAACTTAGGAGTGCAATAATTTCAAAAAAAACTTTATGGGACCGACTTGTAGGATAGATTGAGTCCTTTTATTAATTAAAAAATGTTTTATTTATTTATTATTTAAACAATTAAATGTCATGTTTAAAGGGCTGATTTTCATGAGGATTGAAGGTTTTATTAATTAATAAAAAGTGTTTTATTCGTTAAAACTTTATAATATTTAAACCAATTTTTTTTTTTGCCAACGTTTAAATAATTTACTGAATTATAAAAGATGTTTTCAACAAGGTTTTAAGGGTGACTAAAGGTGCTTCAAAGGTAGGTCAAATAATAAGCTTATTATTTTAACTTCATTAATATTTTATTTGTTAAAAGGTCTTTCCTTTTGTCATTAGGGCTTTAACAAATTCTCAACGTTGGAGAATATGTTTAATCTTTCATTACAAGTTAATATATGTTAGGGCATCACAAAGTGTAAGGATTATATGCTTTAAGGCTTACCATGAGATCTTTGTGTAAAGGGGATCATTAAGACAACATTTGTGTTTTAAGGGCAAGGCAAGTGAGCTTAGGGAACATAGACAAGAGTTTTAGGGTATTAATGTTAGGTCATTAGAGTCACCACAAGTGAGGACACATAACCATCAAGGTGTGTGGGTGCCTAGGCTTCTCCTAGGGTACCATGACCTCAATAAAACACAAATGACCACTGAAAGGGTCATTTGGACTCTTCCAACCCACCAAGAACGCATTCTAGGTTAATAGGGCATGGTTGTGGTGCTGGGGAACCAATGACACAACTGGGCAACCATCAAACCAACTTGGGGGTACTTAACCATTCTACAGGATGTTCAGGGCTTTTGCCATTGTCCCAAGGGCTCCAAGGGCTTCAGACTTGGGCTTGGACAAAGTCAAAAGGTCTCCTTTGACACTGACACTTACTCAACCCTTAGAGGCTCCTCAAGGGGCAACAAGACACACTAACACAAACCTGTTGACATCAATGACAATCTAGTCAACATGGGCTAGATGGAGTCGTGGGGTTGTGTTCAACACTACACCAACAAGGGTGTAGCCTAATGGGGCCCCACGGTCACATTCTAGTAGTTCTTGCTTCACTTGAAGAATTTCCCCACTAAAAAGTAATTTAGAGTAAGTGTCAGATTTTCACTTTTGGGATTAACTGAAGTGTTAGACTAATTACTAGTCACTCCAATTACTAACTGAAGTGTTAGACTAATTAATTGATTGTCCCGCTGATCCATTCAATTCCCTGCAATGTTAATGAGAGCATACGAGAATTGAAGCCTTGTTTATTTTAAGGATTTTAGACTTATAAATATGAGTAGGTTAAAATCTAAGTACCGATACTCTCGTTTTCGAGAACATGGTCGAATTTGTTAAAGCAAATAAAAGTAAAATATTGAAAAAATTAAAGATAAAAATAAAAAATAAAAAAGATGTGAATCCCAGCCTGCATGGGTATGGCTCATTGGCGATTCGCTTGATATGAAGTCATATGTTCTAAAGGAGGTCACAAGTTCAAATCACACTCAGGCTTACCCGTGTCCCATGCTTGCGGGTTGTTGTGGGCCACCTAGGGATATAGTGGTAGCGAGAATGGATCCTTGGACCCTATGTCACGCGAGTACTAGCGCAAGTCCCCAGTTGGCGACTCCCCTAGTATATAATTAAAAAATATATATGTGAATCCCCCTTGGGGGTATGGGGTGTGGGCACTTGTCTGCTCACTTGCTTCTCTTGATTACAATGATTATGATAAGAATATTTGTGTTCCTTTGTAGAATAGGAGACACAAATTTACAAGATTTGAGGCCTTAAAAAATTAGCCACAAAAGAAGTAGTAAGATGAGGGGTCTCCGGATAGCTTAGATCTTCAAAATTTCAGTAGAGTGCCTCTCTACTCTATCACCTTTTGCTACAAAACAGCAAGTAAATATGAGCCAAAGATGCTAGAAAAATTTAAATGTAAGATCAGTACTTGTTAGAAGCTATACCTTCTAAAATATTACTTTTTAGAATTAAATCTGAACTGTAAGTGCATATATAAATCATATTAGTATGATATTCTCGAATATATTAATGAGATTCAACTATGCACTAAGAACTAGTAACCGAAAAAATAATCTTAAACTTTTTCTGAGGAAAAGTGAGAGAAAGAATGCCCCAAGAGGTTGGAAACTTTGGGAAATGGAGTCCTCGAGTGGACAGCGGAGGGACTTAGATCTTCTTCAAATGAACATAGAGGTATGATGGAATCAAGCAAGAACCAATACTCTTTTACGCTAAATATCCCTGCACAGTTTGAACAATGACTACACCAAAGCGTTATATTCGGGAGTACCTATGCAAAAGATTTGAACGTATGCATACAAACAAGTAAAGCATACAAATCTATGATCTACTCACATAAATAACTCAGAGAAATAAATAAGAAACTACTTATTTATCCTCTTCTACCAATTATCATTAATCCTTCAAAAACCAGTTAGAACAACAAAGAATGTAGTAAGAAATCGATACAGTTATACCTCATGCAACACCAAAACTCACCACACACTGATGCTCGACACAAGTATGCCTCCAAAGTCTTTTGATTTCATTCAATAATGCAACAAACTGATTACAATAGATACAGAACCAAAGGTTCCATACACTTTTCATGTCAAAATGAAGAGAACTTGCTCTCTTAAATAGAAAACTCATCATGAGGGAGCGCACTTGCTAGAGGATGAACTTGATAGCTTGGCATGAGTTGGATGTGAGTTGGATTACCATGCTTTGGGGCATAGAGAAGCCAATTACCAAAATGCCAAAAGCTTAACCTCAAACCAAATCTTTCTTTCTTGGAAAAAGCGTCGTGCTTGGGAAATGCACCCCTCTTGAAAAAAATCCAATTTGATATTTAGCAACCATTTCTTTCATTTTGGTGACTTGTAACTCTTTAAAAATAATTCTATTTACCTTTTCCAACCCACGAAAACTGATTTCGACAAGTTTCTTTTATTTTTTTAATTGCTGAATTTTTTAATTAAGTCATTTTTTTGGTTTTTTTGGTTTTTCGAGTAAAATTTAATTTTGGAGATAAATAATTACTCGAAAACTTAGGAAAGTGGTTTTAAGTGTTAAGTGGATGCTCTAGATTAGAAAACGAGTAACCTTGTGAAAAAACAATCTCCTAGCCCCACTTTAAAGACTTTTTAAACTTTTACAATTAACTTATTAAAAATAAGCCTGTAAAAACAGGAAAATTATTTTTTTCCCGGAAATTTTAAAAAAAACCTATGGGGGACTTAGGACATGTTCATAATGACTCAAAATAATGATTAGCATGGTAATATACATCGACATATAGGTTTTAACTTTTAATAACCTCCCAAGGCCTAACCACCAAGGCAATTATTCTAGCTTTGGAGACTTGGCTGAAAAACTCGAAAAATATTTATTGCTTAAAAAATGATAGATAATTAACAAGGAAAAAACACCCTGGAATAATGCATTGATGACTAAGTCCTAGGAAACCAAACATTTTACATAAAGTCATCATGCTAACTCATTTTATTACAATTCCCCATGGGGTATGAACATGTTCAAAATAATTAAAAAGGGGCCTAAAAAGGCCTGCATGGACTTCTCAAGTTGAAATTTGAACAAGTAATTGTTCGTCTTTGGTGACTTATTTTAGAAATCCAACTTAGTGCAACTTACTTAGTTGGTAACAGGTTGAATCCTTATTATTGCACGGAATTAAATTCCCTCACGAAGGGCATGTTGTCAACATTGATCAACTTTAGTGCTATGAAACAAATCATCCTCCCAATTCAAAGAATATTTTGCTCATTGTCACAGACTCCACATCATTCCCAACATTGGTGAAAATTTACCTCAAAATTTGAAAAGGGAACAGCCTTGCTTCGGGTTTTTAAGGGAGCTCCACTACAGATCAATACTCTGGAATCGACCTCTATTTACACTATTTCTTCTTATGCAGGTTAAAACTCTTTCAACATGATGGCCATGAGCTACAAGAAACACCTTGAAAAACCTTGTTTTGAAATGAATGACCAACTGCCTTTGAAATGCCATGAGATGTTTCAAAAGGCATTTCACAAATTTAAAATGCCAACTATCATTTCAAAGGTGTTACAAGGCGAAATCGGCACGTTTCGACATGTTTTGAATACATTTTGGCTGGGACCTGAACAAATTTTTTAACTGATATCAACACAACTTCTAGATAACGTTAATAGCCTATCTTAGTTCTATAAAATTGATTTTAATCTCTTTCTTCTCTCACACTTGCATCAACAGCATTTGGCCAAAGGAGTTTCCTACACAAACAAAAAGCATTTTCATTGTGTTTTAGGGCATTATGATCTGGTATGGTGTAGTTGCAATAAGAAGATAAATGTGGGTAGCAAGAGGATTGTTTTGAGGTCCTTTCCTGTAAATTTTCCTTTAAAGATCAACTAGGACTAAACAATATATTTAATTTCTTTACTGGAATAACCACACATGAACTTCTTTACTAGTATGCAGCAAAATATAAAATACTGAGAAACATTCGCAACATCACATCACATATAGACAGATATTTTGGGTACGGAAACCCCCAAAAAACCCAAGATGGGAAAACCACTGCACCAATCAGATATAGAATTTATATTATCAAGATATGAAACTTTTACAACCAGCAGGTAAAATACACCCAACCTGGAGAATGAAACCTCAGCAAAATCACTAGGCAACCCAACAGAAAAAACCAGCTACTCTGCACGGCTGTACGACCCTACGTCAACAATACGGCCTATTGTACGGAATCTGTACGAATGCTGACGTCAACAGTACCGATCCGTACAAAATTATATGGAAGTTGTACGACCTTCTTGCTAGCTACTGCGCTGCTCCTTTACATGATCAATACGGTCTCTGCTCTGCCTGGTGAACCTGTTGGGAAACTGCTCCTTCGTCTTTTCTGGAAACTCCTTCGTCTGACTTCTCTCTGTCTGTATCTCTCTTGTGTACCTGTGTACGTGTCTTCTCCACCAGATCTCCTTTTAACTCAATGGCTAAGCGAAAACCCTAACCCTCATTATGGATCTATGGATGAGATCGTCTGGTGAGAATCAATGGCCAAGATTAGATTAGCCATCACTTAAATATTTCACTTTTCACTTTAATAAAGTGATTCCATTAAGTTAAAATCACTTTAATAGATTTGGCTTCCAGATTAATGTCTCTCTAGCATGCAAGGACACATGCAATGCTAGAAGACCTTCCTTGTTGTTTATTTCTAACATTTTCCTTGCACTTTCTTCAATAATGTTGGAGCACAAGTGTTTCCTACAACAACAGAATGTCATTTGTATGTGTTTCAGGCAACAAGAGTATTGTTCCAGCCTACATTTAAATTTTCTTGCTCAAGTATTGGTTTTTATTTGTGATATATATATATACTATGTTTGCTTATTTCCAAACTTTGAGGGTCATGTTTCCAATGTGTACCCATTTCAGAAACTTGTACTTGTTTGCCCATCCTCTGCAACTTAGTGATGGTCTATTTCCCAAGTTTCCAAGAAACTTGCATAGAGGGACGGGTATGGATACAGGGACGGGGACACCACTTTTTGAAACAAGTTACTTGGGCACGTCGAGGGTACTATATATATATATAGTATGGGGCGCTCTAGTGGGGTTATCTTCACTCTTGGGGACATGTTTCGTAATTATGAGGCTATTGTACGCTCCTAGGGGATTAAACAGCCTCTAGGCACCCCCTAGGAAACGTATGATGTATTTCCCATACATGATGTATTTTCCACTTAAAAAGGGGCACACTTGGGAAAATTCGTCCCCCGTTTGCTAGTTGGTTATAATGTGTAATTGAGAGTGAATCTCAGACATTGATCATCCAACTTCATGATTAAATATAGTGTTACACAAGGAGGTGTTCCCCAGGGTTGGAGACACGCCCCCCTCGCTCCCCATGCCCAAGGAACTTGGGGGCTTCTGGCGAAACGTTTATCCTCGTCCCCAATTTAGTGAACCTTCAAGAAACACAGGGGAGAGTTCATTCCCCTGTTTTGAAGCGTACACCGATGAAGTGGGAGGCTCCTAGGTGCTCCAATAGTAATGGTAAAATTAAATTCTTAAAAGTAAAAGTGGTATTTTCCTTATCTTTCATTTTTAAATTTTTAAAATTACCATTAATTGTTTTAGGATGTTTGAGAGTGGTTCCAACCTCATCGGAGTTCATATGCAAAAAGTAGAATTTTAGATCCCATTCAAAATTAAACAGACTTTTAACAGTTTTTAGGATTTTAGGATTGCAACAATCCACAGGATTTTATCGTGTATGATGTTAAGGGATTGTCATTTAATCAAGCACATCAACCTCTCTATGTACCTTTACGTTGGTGGTGTTGATTGTTGAACTCCTCTATCATGACCTTAATCAAAATGTACCCTTTAGTCAAGCAAAATCACTTATTAAGATGTTTTAGGATGTTTGAGAGTGGTTCCAACCTCATCGGAGTTCATATGCAAAAAGTAGAATTTTAGATCCCATTCAAAATTAAACAGACTTTTAACAGTTTTTAGGATTTTAGGATTGCAACAATCCACAAGATTTTATCGTGTATGAGGTTAAGGGATTGTCATTTAATCAAGCACATCAACCTCTCTATGTACCTTTATGTTGGTGGTGTTGATTGTTGAACTCCTCTAGCATGACCTTAATCAAAATGTACCCTTTAGTCAAGCAAAATCACTTATTAAGAATAGAAATTTTGTTCTAATTTTACCTTGTTTTAATGCTTGGTTTAAGAAGTTTCATCAAAATTGTATGGGGTTGAGTAATGTCCTTCGAGGATCAACCTCGAGAGTCAAGGTAGAGGAAGGGGATAAAAGCCTAGAGGAGGGGGGAACAAGGTGCTATTGATGAATATGATCCCAATATAGAATTAATAGTCCACTCTTGCATAATTGTGTGTTGGTCTTGAAAGCCTCAAATAATGTGATGCCCTCTAGAATCGTGAAGAAATAGGGTTCTTCGGTCACATTTCTCCATTACAACATCTATGCCATGGATTCACACAATGTTGAAGTGTGTTGAACCATTGAAGAATTAGACTGCATTTATAGGAAGCAGCTTAAACAGTATTTACACAGGATGAATTGCTACAAGTTTAACTAGATTATAACCCTCAATTTTCATAAGCTTTGTTTCGGTAAGTGGATGACTCGTCAGAGTAAGTGGATGTGACTCAATACAGACAGATTATTGGGTCGTTGATGTATCGAACAAATACCAGACCAGCCATTTGTTTTGCTGTGAACACCTTGAGTCAGTATCTGGTTCAACCTGGACGTGTTCACCTAATAGCTGCAAAACATGTGATGAGATATCTGAAAGGGACTATAGACTTTGGTCTATACTATGATGGAATCCATGAGTACAGACTGTATGGCTATACAAATGTAGATTGGGCTGGAAATGTATCAGACAAGAAAAGCACATCAGGTGGATGTTATAGTCTGGGATCTGCTATGATTTCATGGTTTAGCAGGAAACAGTCCAGTGTTGCTCTTAGCACGGCTGAAGTAGAATATATAGCAGCTTGCTCTGCTAGTTGTGAAGCCATATGGCTTCGGAAGCTGATGTCAGGTTTATTCAACTTAGAGTTGGATACTACCGTGATTCTATGTGATAACCAAGCTGTATAAAGATGACAGAGAACCCAATGTTCCATAATAGATTGAAGCACATAGAAATCTGGTATTTCTACATTCGAGATATGATGCAAAAGGGAGCCATAAAGCTCCAGTGTGTGAGTACTGATGAACAAGTTGCTGATGTGTTGACGAAGCCTCTGTCACGGATAAGGTTCAAATACTTTCGAGACAAGCTTAGTGTTGTTTGGAAAGACCTTCCTCGAAAGGGGGAGCAATGATGTTGCAGTGGGATTGTATCATTCCTAGACACTTGTCCTAAAGTGATCAGGTGACTTCAGTCCTCGAGAATGAAGATGGATTGTATCATCCCGAGACATCTGTCTAGAATGGATCCGGTGACTTTGGTCCTCGAGAATGTGGTAGGATTGTATCATCCTTGAACTTTTGTTCAGAACGGCTCCGGTGACTTCGGTACTCAAGAATGTGGTGGGATTGTATCATCCTCGAACTTTTGTTCAAAACAAATCCGGTGACTTCGGTACTCGAGAATGTGGTACGATTGTATCATCCTTGAACTTTTGTTTAAAACGGATCCAGTGACTTCGGTACTCAAGAATGTGGTAGGATTGTATCATCCTTGAACTTTTGTTCAGAACGGATCCGGTGACTTCGGTACTCGAGAACGTGGTAGGATTGCATCATCCTTGGACTTAGTCCTAAAGTGATAGGTAGTGATTATCCCGTAATTCAATCCGGTGACTTTGGTTGTCGAGAATGTGGTGGGATTGCATCATCCTTGGACTTTAAGTCCAAAAGTGATCCAAAGACTTTCGTCTTCGTATTGTGGATTGTAGATTGTTGTTGATGATGATGATGTTACTGATCGAAAGATCAGAATGTGATGATGATGACGTTACTGATCGAAAGATTAGAATGTGATGATGATGATTGTTGATCGAAAGTTCAGAGTATGATGATGATGATGATGATGTTGATCGAAAGTTTAGAGTATGATGATGATGATGATGATGATCGAAAGTTCAGATCATGATGTTGTTGATCGAAATGATGTTGTCGATCTAGCGGTCAAAGTGTTGTTGTTGTTGAAGATTGAAGATAAAGACTATCTGTTAAAGATGATGAAAAGCTCCGATGATTTATAGATGTATCACCCTGATGATGTTGATGATGCCTTCTCTCTCCTACTGTTGTTGTTGATGTTGTTGTAGAATACCCTTCTCGTTAAGGGGGAGTGTTGAATTATTGTAACTTTGAAGAATATTCTAAATATATTTTTGTGGTCCCCGATGCTCCTATCAAGAGAATCACTTGTATTTCTTTGTACCTCGATGTTCCTAATCGAGAGAATTAATAAGAGTCATGAGGAAGTCCCCTCCGTTGTAAGACCCTAGTTGTGGTTACTCGAGCCTACATAACTAAGTCTAATATTAAGTAAACGGAAGAATATAAATAGAGGTGAGGTGCTTCTCACTTGAACACACTCACACTCACTTGTGTAGCGCATAAGAGAGAGAGAGAGAAAGAGTTGTAGCTGGAGAAGGAGGAGGATCAATCTTTTTGGGTTTTACCTTTTATCTTTTTGGGGCATCTATATTGAGGAAGCTTTTGCCGAGTTTTTCCCTTTAGGGTTTTCCCAGGATAAATCTATGTTGTTCTCGTGATACTGTTTCTTTCAGTGATCCTGTCTATATGCTTTTGTTATGAAATTGAAATTAAATGTTGATAATCTCGCTTAGCATATGGAAATTTAACACAGACTCTCCTCAACCTCCTCATCAGACACCTGTCTCCCTGAAGAAGTCCCAACAACATGAGAACATGTCCCTGGTGAACCTGTACCTATACCACTAGAACCCGAATCACCTGAAGGTGTCACCTGTGAACCTGTGATCCATGAACCTGTCACTGTACCAAAAGTACCTATATACTGAGCACCTGTAACTAAAGAACTTGTAACTTGTGACCCAATCACACCTGAAACCGGTGACCCCGAACTCTGACTCACTGAACTCTGAGCTGTCACGTGTGTAGTACCCTGTTGATCCTCCATCTCGAAATCTAGAGACCTCCTGAACGCTTTCTCCTCCTCAAACTTCACCTCCCTTCTCACCACAACTTTCCTCTGTGCAGGAAGGTATATGCGAAAATCCTTCGAAGTCTCATCATAACCAATAAAAATACCATGCTCACCTGTGGCCTCCAACTTTGTCCTCTTCTCAAAAGGGGCATGAGAGTATGTAAGGCAACCAAAAATCCGAAAGTGACCTCTCTCAAGCACTTTCACTGTAAACATCTCCTCGGGAGTTTTGCACCCCAATGCATGGTGTGGACTCTTGTTCATAACATAAACAGCAGTACTATAGGCCTCTGCCCATAGAAAGAAAGGAAGACTCTGATCATGCAGCATGGCTCTAGCTGCACCAACTTTAGAACGGTTCTTTCTTTCAGCCACTCCATTCTCTTGTGGAGTGTAAGGAACTATCAACTGCCTCTTGATCCCCTCCTGGCGGAAATACTCATCAAAAGCATGGGGAGTATACTCAACCCCATTGTCTGACCGAAGTACCTTGATCTTCTTTCCTGTCTGGTTCTCCACAAGAGCTTTGAACTCTTGGAACCAAAGCAAGGCTTCTTCTGATTTTTTGCTTCTAAGGAAATAGATCCAGATCTTCTTGGAAAAGTCATCGATGAAAGTGATATAATACTCAAACCCTGTCAAAGAGGTAGATGACATGGGACCACACAGATCTGAATGAATCAGCTAAAGCACTCCCTCTGATCTAGAATCACTGCTTGGAAAAGCAGTCTTGGTATACTTTCCCAAAGCATAGCCTCTACACACACCACTCGACTCTGTGATGAATGCAAGCATACCTATCATCATATCTCTCAGCATCCGCAAAGTTGGATGGTGAAGATGGGCCATCCTCCTCTGCCATAGCTCACACAACTCACTGCTACTCTGAGTGTGTGATAGTGTGTGATGTGGCTTGAAGAGAAGCTTGTACAATTTCCTACATCTGACTCCAATCACTCGTGAATCATATGGACCTACTGACTTGGGAAAGATGTGAACCTTCCCATCAAGGAGATATACACCAAAGCCTCTGTCTTCAATCATGGAAACTGAAACAAGTTTCTTCATGAGCCCAAGGACATACAACACATCCCTCAGATACATAGGCTGCATGGACTCCCTCTCAAAGCGGACAGTCCCACGCCCAACTGCGCTCACCACTGTGTCATCTCCCAATACAACCTCCAACTCCAAGTTTGTCTCTGACATATCTGAAAACATATCCCGATCACTTGTCATATGACTGGAAGCTCCACTATCAATGTACCAAGTGGAGGAAGTAGTTGTGGCACTCAATGAATGCCCAACAATCATGGAATGCTCCATGTGGTCCTGAAAGTCCCTGCTAGTGATAGAAGATGCTCTCTCAACACTAACACCTGCAAAGAGAGAAAAGTCTCTCTCAAATCTCATTGCAAACTCATCAATCTTCGTTGTAGCTGCAGTCTGCTGCTTTTTCCTCTTCTTGTTCAGACATTGTCCAGCATAGTGTCCCATCTTCTGACATGCAAAGCATTTCACTTTGCTCATGTCCTTCTTCTCCCCGTCATGTTATTTGGCCCCATCCTTGGAACCCTTCTTGAACATCTTCTTCGTCTTTCCCTACACTGCTAAAGCAACATTCTCCTCGTCATCCCTGTGATGTGACGAGCTGCCATGTATAAAACCTCTTTGTATCTCCTCCTGTGTGAGATCATCCCACAATCGATGCCATGTGGGTATGTTCTCCCTACCAATAATGGTCTAAACAAATACGGTCCACTGTTGAGATACACCATTTAGTGCTGTACGCACCATCTCAGGACTACCTATCACCTCTCCTACACCATTTTGTGTTGTACGCACCATCTAAGGACTACCTATCACCTCTCCCACAGCTACAAGTTCATCTCTTGCCTGTGTGATCTTGGTAAGATATGATGCCATGCCTTCCCCTTTACCCATGTGTACACTCTTCAACTTCTCTCTCAATACCATCTTCATGTTTTCATTGGAACTCTGATAAAGATTTTGTCAAAGTTGTCGACATCTGAAATGCATGGTCTTTTGCTGAAATGTGAGGGATCACATGATCCTTCACAGCATCAAGAAATGACCTTCCTTCCCTCACATCCCTCTTCATAAAAGTTTCCTTATTTGTTGCATCAACGGGTACTACTACAGGATTTCTTGTTGTTCCATGAACTATATCCCATAGTTCATTCTCTTCAAGAATCAAACTAATTCTAGCCTTCCAAGGGCTAAAATTTGCAGCCCCCTCTAATCTATCTTCCACTCTAAGACCAAAAACTATGACTGCAACCTGTAACTTCAAGCAAGATGTCCAAGACTTCTTTTCTCCAAACCCCAATTTTCTAAATGTTTAAAATTTTGAATCTTTAATGCTGCTCTGATACCATGAAAGTTTTTGAAAGAAATCCCAACCCAGTTTCGCCTTTTGGCTTCTCTGGATGGTTTAATGCCCAACCCTTCAATGCATGATTTTTTAACAAAATTTAACTTGACTGAAACACATGAAGTTCTTTTTCTCAATTTTAAGCAATTCAGAAATTTTCTTTTCTACTGGGAAATTAAAACTCAGAAAATTTCAAACAATCAAACACATGAAATTTAAGACACTTGTTTTTTGACCAATGGTCCAGGATAAAACCCCCAAGGGAAAACCTGTTTTTTGAGTGAGAGATTTTATTTTTCTTCAATAAAATTACAGAAATAAAAATCAGCAGTACTTATCAATTTTTCAGTCTCGAAATTTGAACCCACTGCTGAAATTCCTTCCTCGAAAAACGTGCCTAACTCTGCCTTGAAATTCGTGCCAGTTAACTGTTGTATGGACATCAATTAATTTTATGTCTTTTACCTCGAAAAACGTGCCCACAGAAACTACCTCGATTTCGATGTCAGTCTGTACTATACGGACTGAATTAAATGCAGGTCGTACTGTCTCGTTTCTGTGCAAATTCATACGGTACGGATTCAAAAATTAATGCAACCGTATTGTCCCCTCGATTTCGGTGCCAGCTGTACAACTCTCTTTGAAATCTATGCCCACAAAAAATTTCCTCGATTTTTGTGCATTAGTACAAACTCCTCTTTGGAATTTGTGCCCGCAAATTATTTTCAGTTTCTCTCTCCTGCTGGTTAAGAATTCTCTTCAAAACCCTCACTCTTCTTTTTCTCTCTCCAAAAATCTCTTTTGGAAATGATCACAATGAATCAACTTTTGCCTTGCCCTAGTTCTTTTTGTTCATGGTAACTTCCCTGTCAATCTAACGGTCAAGATTAGAATAGATGAAGGGTTCACATTAAATGCTCCATTAAATAATAATTAAATGACATTTAGTGCGCCTCATGTCATTTAATAAAGTTGAGCAACCCCATTCTATTTAATCACTCACTTAACTTTATTTAAATGTGAACTTAGGAAAATATCATTTCTTAGCATTTTTAATAAAGTCACTTTAAAATTATAAAGTGCTTCTCACTTTATTAAATGCATAAGACTAGGAGTCACAACATTTAAGTGTCCTTGTCCACCTCAAGGCAAGTCTAAGTGGACAAACACTACCTAGGTAACTTTTCAACAGTCTTAGTTGTTTGATTGTTTCCACAAGGGAAGATAAGGGTCTCCCCCTTTGCCTACTTACATAGTTGGGATGAAGTGACAAGAGCCCGTTCGATGTGACAACTACTACATCAGTAGTGAACAAGGCCCTTGAAGTGTCACTGAGTTTAGCTGCCCCATCCTCTATCGTCCTGGATAGGATCCTTCTTAGAGGCGGCTATAACTTTTGTGATAACAGTAACTATTAGATAGCCTAAGTTATCTATGCACTAAATCAATGCGGAAGACATCGTCGATATATCGAGATGTCCCAAGGAAAACGATATATCGCAGGGTAAGAATCGCGATTTTTGAAAGTATCGCGATATTTTCCCGATACTTTCGTAAACATCGCAAGTCGACAGAAAAAATCGTCGAACTCGTGGACAGTCCAGGATATAAGCCAGTTTTTAACTTTTTGTTGGTCATTTTACTTGCTTGTTGAGGGGTTTGCAGAGCAAATGAGCTTTCTATCATTTTGCTTGGAGCCAAGGAGTAGATTCATTGTGCTGCCATCAACCATCACCGAGTTTTTGCGGATTGGGGATTGCTTCCCATCATTGGGTTCTCAATTTGGAAGTATGTATATCATTGTGTAACCATTTGCTCATCTTTTTTTGTTTTTTTTTGGTAAATTTTTTATAGATTTAGGGTTCTTATCAATGTTCCCTCTTCTTGCCAAATTTTCAAGAGAGATCAACCACCATTTATGCCAAATCTATGATTGTTTTGTTATTTGCAGCATGATTTTTTTTTTTTTTTTGGGGGGGGGGGGGGGGTGGCGAGCAAATTTCAATGAATCTTAGTATCTACTATCATTTTTTTGCCCCAAGTTGAATCATTGTTATGTGAAAAATCAAAATGCCTAAAGCTTTATTATATTTTTTGATGATATTTTGAGGCTCTAGAGTCAGTACACTCATTACTACTTAGGACATGATTTAGTATTGATGCATGATATATCATTAGACATCTTATACATCATATATTTTTGTTTTTTTTTTATATTTATGTGGCAATGTGTTTATTTGATGTTGCCGTTGCTTTAAATGTTTAAAAATTTGAAAAAAAATTATTAATTTTCTATTTTTTTTAGGTTTGTTGCTATTTTCCGATATTTTCCTTGATGTTGCCAATAAGTTGTGCTCCGGACGCTCCACGATATTTTCGCCGACACGATGTCCTCCACACTGCACTAAATAGTTGATGCTCTATTGAATGACATTTGTAACTCCTTAATAATCTACAAATGCCACTGAAATCAATGTCTAAAAATACCACTCAAATCTATGTTTTCATATTGTCTTCATCGACTTTGACATTTTGCAAATTGTTTTAATAGATATGCATTATAATATGTAAGAATATATGTTACATATGATAATTTGAAAAGTATTTCACTCTTGGGGATTTTTTGGAAGGACCAACCCAGCTCACACTCTCCCTGTTTTCATTACATGTTCTGGCAACAGTTGCAAGCAACAAGGCATGCAAAATGGGCTTGTTTCATGCTCATGATTATTAGCCAAGCTCAATACAGATTCTAATTTCATGTCCTTACAACGTCATTGATATACAATATCATTTCAAATTTTAAAAGGAAATATCAATATTAACATCAAGCAATGGTTGTAATATAAAGTTCTCCAGGTATTTACAGTTTCAAATTAGACAATGATTTTATTATGTTAGTTGCATTTGAATTGAGTATCTGATGATATTCACCACATTGCAAAAGCATGACAATATCTGAGAAAAAGCAAGCTTCCTACACTAAATAATAAAAACACACACCTCAAGTAGTACTCCTTATAAGCAGCAGGTCCATTTTTGAAAAGAGGTGATATGCCATTACGAATCAAGAAAGTCCTAAGCTGCAGTCAAAGAAGAACAAAAATAACAATTATATCTTGAAAGTTGAAAAAATTCATGTGCACTATCATATTTATAAACTTTTGTAGGTATTCTAAATACTTGAATGTTAGACTAATCTTTTAGGATTCTATGTTTCCACAGCTAGAACTTGTTGATACTAGGTTTCCATAGCTTTTATTCCAGGTAATCTAGAAAATCTTACAAATACATAGCCACTTATCACAATAAAGTGCATGATCTCTAAAAAGGAATCTGAAGTGGGGTGAAGACATAACTAACAATCTTATCACACTGCCTATGAAGTGTTGCACTCCAAACAAATTTGTTAAAAATAATAAAACTAATCTAGGACATAAACTTATGAGGACAAAAGAGGAAAAGATCCTACCATATGCAGGGAAGATTGCATAGAAGCAATTGTGATTTAAGAATTCCGTTAGAAAAGGAAAATAAAGGTTGAATTAACATGACAAGTCAGTGTGAAGGAAGATGATTATTTGAGCCAAGCAAAGGGCATCCTAATTGTCGACAAAAAGATAACATTTGGTCCAACAAATGGAAACATAGATAATGAGTATAGCCAAATTTATAATGCATGATAAATCACTTTTTTTCTTGCAAATAGTCAACACAACAAGATAGTCCATGTAATTCAAAAGGATATTGTAAGTAATTGGTAAAAAAGGTTTCAAGCAAACCATTTTACTAAGCATATAAGGTACAATTTAATAATGAGTCTAAATCAATGAACAATAACAATATCATTGATGACATTTAAATACTTGGGCAACAATATGGGTAATAAAGTGTGCTTGTATATTTAATGCATCAAAGACTGATAAAGAGAAGGGATTCAATGTAATCAACAAGCAATTCAAGCAATAATTTCTAGAATGAGTATTGCCTATATATAGAGAAACGGAGGTGGTTTTCACCCAGCATGTATGTTCATCATTTGCAATGGTTTCACCTTCCTACAATGCAAAAAAGCAAAAAGGAATCCCACTTCACCACATCTTTAGCACATTTTTACTTCATTGAGATGAATGCAACGGAATATTCATTCCTATGGTGAGACATCTTTCAGCTTCACTCCCAATTTGACTTGTACTTCCCCTCAAGTGTCACTAAAAAATATGATTGCCCAATGAACTTATGCTTCTATCTGCCAACACAAAAATCTCCTTTCAGGATTCAACTCATCACCTAAGGAATCTGCAAACACAAGGACACCAACGGGTACTTGAAAGTGGGTAAAATAATCATTTGTTCATTGAGTACTTCTGAAGTTTCATGCACTCAAACTATAAATGCAAAATTGAAATTTCACCTTCTTCCTACAATGTTTCTCAGATCTTAGCCCTGGAACTTTAAGCCTTTAGGACTTCTGTAAATTAAAGCAGTAGCTAAAGGATCACAATAATTCACCTTTAACAACGCCAAACTTCACGGCAATTCAAAAAGAAAAGATAACAAACCAAGACATAAGTTTCCAGCCTTTCTAGGGAAACATATCAGCCGACAACCAGATATGAAAATGTACTTTAACAGCAGCAAAGGCAGCCCGTTTATATTAGGTTGAAAAAATTTATTACAGAGAATATCACTTCATTCTTTCCTCACGCAAGTGACTTGAGCACTCAAGGCCCAGAATATAGCAGTGAGCCTTGTGCAAATTGGGTTATCGAGCCAGAATCTACTGACTTGGGCCTCTCTCTTGCTGCACTAAATATTGAGGAACCTAGAAGTGGAATTGGAAATACTTCTTCCACTTTACATTCTGTTGTTGAGTGTGCTTCTTTTTCTATTTTCGAGGAAGACTATGAAGATAAGGATGACTATTAGTCTGGGCTCATGTTTTACATTTAATTCTATGTTAGTATGTTAATTGTTCATAGCTTGATACATTGTACTTGTAGCCTTATACATCATAAAGGCTAATTTTGGAAATATACTATATAGCCTCGTTCGCAAAGGTTGTTTTTGGATATTACTACCTGCATGAATGAAATGATATAGACTTGGGTTCATGAGTAAAATGCGATGTTTTATGTATGATTTAAATTTTATATGTACTATTTATTATTTATCATTGGCAATGTTGCTTATATATGGTTTATAGTTTATAATTTATAATAATTTAATTAATTATTTATAATTAATAATTTATGGTTTATGTTTTATGATCATTTTGTTTTTGCGCACACACACACATATATATATCGCGTTTCTCCGTTTCCAAAATTTGGGGGGGATGCGTTTCCTCGTTTCCCCATTTCGTTCAACTTAGGCTACAATCCATCTCAAACAATCTAGGACCTAGTCATACACCATGTACCCAAAATCCAATAGAGCACCCCCAAAAATGGTGTAAACACTTTTGGGGTAACTAGAAAGTCTTTTGCACTCGCACTATTTATTCACATTGGTTGTACTTATGAGTCACATTGCCCAATTTAGTGGTCACCTGTTACTAGTTAGACATTAATAAAATTATCTTATCTTTCTCCTTTTGGTTATATTTTCAAAGTTAAAAATTGTTTCCCCGAATTGGCATCTTAAGCTTTTAAAAAAACCTAATGGATCCATGTTTATATATGGATCTCGATAACTTAGCAACAACATAAATCAAAGGCACATCATCCACATAGTAGTGTAGATTGTCTGGAAAACCAATGACACCTCGCACAGGTGCTAGGGCACTAATATAGAACTACAACCTTTTTTTGCTTTAGTACAACTATTAAATAATGGTGAAGAGTTATTGATGTTTTATACAAATACTTTGTTGGAATAATGTCAATACTCTTTTTTTCTATAGTACAAATATTAAATAAGGGTGAAAAATCATTGATGTTTTATTACAAATACATGTTTAGAACAGTGTCATTACAAGTTGCCAAGAAAACATTCCAAGTTTCCTTGTCCATTGACCTTAAATGCATTTTAGGGCACCATCTATAAAGTCCTTTTAAGAACCTTTCATGAGAAAGGAAAGTAAAGTGTGTGTTGTGGAAGTTGACTTTATGAACATATTGTTTCTTCTCCAAATTGGTTATTAATGTAGTGCAGAAAAAATATAAAGGTTTGTACTTGTAGTCTTCCCTTGAAATCTTCCCTAAACATATCTATAAGGTTTACTTAGGTATCCAAAATTTGTATGTGCATTACATGATACACCTTCCTAACCATCTTCACCCTAAAGTGCCATGATAGGGTGATTCAATGGGGACATCAAGTTAGGGAGCTCCTTTTAGAGTGGCTAGGGCGGCATGACATAGCTAAGGTCTACTTAGGTAACTCAAAAGTTGTATGCGCGTTACATGATACACTTTCCTAACCATCTTCACCTTAAAGTTCCATGATAGGGTGATTCAATGGGGGTATCAAGTTAGGGAGCTCCTTTTAGAGTGGCTAGGGTNGCGCGTTACATGATACACTTTCCTAACCATCTTCACCTTAAAGTTCCATGATAGGGTGATTCAATGGGGGTATCAAGTTAGGGAGCTCCTTTTAGAGTGGCTAGGGGGGCACAACATATCCAAGCAATGTATAACGATGACAAGCTTTATGACTTCAACTCAAAAGCACTTCAACTTCAACATCTACTTCGAGATATATTGACGGGACAACACTTGAGGGATGCACTTAAGAAAAAGAGAAAAGAAATTGCGAGCATCTAAACTAATAATAATATTTATAGTCTTATGTACCTACAATATACTTGATTAAGACACTCCCAATCTCATCTACAATGATATTCCGTTGTCATCACTTCTTCCATCGTCATTAGGATGATTTTAATAGTATAATGTGCATTTATGTCATTATGTTGGAGTATTTCCTTAATAGATTATGGAAGAAACGCATGTCATTAGTTAGACTCGGAGATGCTCCAATCATTACCTTCATGTATCAACGGATTGGTATCATCATCTAAAGAAATTTCAAAATTTGAATCATCATCACAATGTAGACCATAAACCCAAGTTAAACAAATATTGGGATTGTTTGTGTACACGTCACTACTACATTATCAATGCCACTTTGTTGCATTCTACATCTCAATCTCTCCTTTTATTGTCTCATTAAGACCATGTAAAACCAAAAACACACCTCTTTAAGTATTCTTACAAACTCAATATCCTAGTGAATTTGTACTCCATAACTTGCTATTATAACTCTCAAAGATAAATTGATAATCAACTCAAAGAGATTAGATTTTAAAAATAGAGATTAGATTTTAAAAATAGAATGTATACTAATTAAAAAATGCGAGATGGAACCTAAGGAAGATGCGAGAGGTGTGGGTCCAGTGGTCAAAATTGAACCTGTCCTGGTCGTTCCCAAGGGTTTTAGCCTGTCCCAGAAGTGTTTCGAAAAAAATACCCGTCAAAAAAATTTCAAATCTAGTATTTACTCGTCCACGAGGAAGGTCTAACGAAACTTCAGTATTTCAAAAGAATGGTAACAATTTTCATCACCCATCAATATCAAATCTCAATTTGCACCTACATTCACCCAGTGGCCTATTGAACAGGTCACATCATGCCATGTTCTTGGTTCCTTTATATAAACCCACTACTAGAAGGAAACAAAAAACCGGCAGTTAATGCTTCGACAACCATGAGTTTTAGTCTCACACAAGATATCATGCATAAACCATGGAAAATTCAGAAAATCCAGGTTACCGATTACCAGAATCGTCACGATTCACGATCATTGATTGTAAATTTTCCTTTAAAATTCAAACTAGGGTTAAACAATATATTTAATTGTTACTGAAAACCACACATGAATTCCTTTTGCTAGTATTGCAACGGAAAGTAAATACTGAGAAACATCAACAACAATCTCATAAATATAGACTCATTGTTTTGGGTATGGAAACTCTCGAATAAAACCCAAGATGGGAAAACCAGTGCAGCGGTCAGATATGAAATTTTTATTAAGAAGATATGGAACAATTACAATCCAGGGAATAAATTCACCCAACCTAGCGAAATAGAACCTCAATCACTGGGCAAACCAAGCAACACGGTACGACCCCTGCGCAACTGTATGGCCTCTATGTCAATAGTACGACCCTCCTACGTCAGCTGTATGGATCAGTTCGGTCCTAGCGTCAGTTGTACAAAATATGTACTCTTGTATGGCTTACTCTGCCGAGTTGTGCGGCCTCCTCTGCGTGATCTTGTTCGACCCGGTGCTTAGCCTGGTAACTCGACAAATCTATTGGGTGAGTGTTCCTCCATCTTCTCAGCGAACTTCTCTGTCTTTGTATCTCTCCTATGTGTGTGTCCTCTCCACCAAATCTTATTTTAACTCAATGGATAAGCGAAAACCCTAACCTTCACTATGGATCAATGGATGTGATCATCCAATGGAGATCAATGGCCAAGATTAGATTAGCCATTACTTACGTTATTTCACTTTTCACTTTATATAAGCGATTCCATTAAGTCAAAACCAAATTAGATTAATTAATGTATTTTCCTAAGTCTAAACTTAGGAAAATCACATTAATACATTTGACTTCCTATTTAATGTCTTCTTAGCATGCAATGACACATGCATTGCTAGAAGACCTTTCTTGTTGCCACTTTCTAACACTCTCTCTAAACAAGGAAGGGATCCGGTAGCAACCCAAACTTGTCTCTAAACTTCACAAAACTGTGTCTGTAAAGTGCCTTGGTGAAAATGCTTGCCACCTGCTCATCTGTCTGAACGTACTCTAACTGAATGGTTCCTTTCTATACACAATCTCTCAGGAAAGGGTACTAGATGTCTATGTGTTTGCTCCAGTCCTGAAACACTAAATTTTCAAATAGCCCGATGCCACTCTAATTGTCACAGTGAACTACTGTAGCCTCTAGCTCACATTTGAACAACCCTGAAAGCAACATCCTCGGCCACATTCCCTCAGAAGCATCCAAACTAGCTGCCATGTACTCAGCCTTGGCCGAGTTCAATGCAACTGGCTTTTGCTTCCTACTGAACCAAGAGACAGCCCCTAATCCAATGCTGAAGCAGAAACCTGAAGTGCTCCTCCGGTCCTCTACACAACCTTCCCAGTCAACATCTGTACCTCTAATGTAGCGGAGTATGTGCTTTGCAGCGGTCCAATGTACTCTTCGAGGGTCCACCATGAACTGGCTCAAAGAGTTGACTGCAAAGCTAATGTCTAGCCATGTGTTGACCAGATACATGAGCGATCCGATAAGCTGGCAATACAATGTAGGATCAAATCGGTATGACCCCGAAGCATCAATCTTCCTCCAATTGGAAACTAGAGGTATGGACATAGTGTTGCAATCCACCAGCCTGAATCTCTTCAAGATCTCCACTGCGTACTTCCCCTGTCTAATGAAGAATCACCCGTCTCTATGCCAAACCTCCAAGCCCAGGAAGTAATGCATCAACCCAAGGTCTTTCATCTCAAACTCAACTGTAAGGTTGGACTTACAATCGTCAATCAGCCTCTCATCTCCTGTAAGAAAGAGATCATGTAAATACAGTACCAGTATGAGAGGCGCCTCACCGCTAAGAAGTTCAGGTTGTAGCCCGCCTCACTCCGCTGGAATCCCACCTTACGTAGATAGTTGTCTATCCTCGAGTACCATGCTCGAGGTGCCTGCTTGAGCCCATAGAGAGCTCTATGCAACCTGCATACATGTGTCTCCCTGTTCTCCACATCAAACCCCTCGGGTTGCTCTATAAATACCTCCTCCTTTATAACATTGTTGAGGAAGGTAGTCTTGGCGTCCGTCTGATGAACACGCCAACCCATCTCAGCTGCTAATGAGATAATGGTCCGAATAGAAGAATACCTGGCAGCTGGGGCGAAGGTCTCCTCATAGTCAATACCCTCCTTCTGTCAAAACCCCTTTTCTATGATGCATGCCTTCAACTTTTCCACGCTTCCATCTGTTGCATACTTCACCTTGTAGATCCATCTGGATCCTACCACCTTTTTACCTTTTGGCCTCGACACAACCTCCCATACATGATTCTTCATGATAGAGTCATACTCCTCAACCATGGCCTCCTGCCACACGTCATGTTGTGCATCCTCCTCGACACTGGAAGGTTCGGAGTTAATCAACTCCGTCATCAATGCCATATAGCTAAGTCTCTCTAGTGGTTTGCTCCGTCTCATGGAGCTCTGTGGAAGAGTCACCTGCCAAGAATCCCAAACTGTGGACCTAAACCACTTAGGCCATAGCCTAATGTCTACTTGTTGTGGTTGTTGGATATCCTTCTCCTGCTACGGTTAATCCTCTAAGTAAATGACTGAAGGATCCTGTCCATCTAACTCCCTCTAACTATCAGAACCTGTGCTTTGTGTCTGTACCTGTACCTGTGGCTCCTCCAACTTGACCCTCGAATCCTGCGCTGGTTGGTCCTCTGCTGGTAAGTCCATAGATCCCTGCAAGGCTCTATCCTCATATAACTGGACATCCTTGCTCACAATGATCCTCTTGCGAGTAGGAATATATACTATGTACGCCTTCGAAGTCTCACTGTAACCAACAAGTAACTGTTAAAGTATTGTAACTTCGGAAGATATTCGAGATGTACCGATTGTATTCCTCCTTCAGAAGATGGCATTGGTCATGTAAGAGTCATTAAAAGAATCAATACAAACCTCCAGATGTAAGTCATGTCAATAGTACCCAAGTGTCATTATAATAAATATTATTTTTGGTGTCTTACTAGACAAGTTGGCCCTGCTAGGTTCTACGTCAAGCCAAGAGTCTAATATAAATAGGGAGGCACCCCTCTTCATTTGTACACACTTCACTCAAGCAAGTTTGCAAGAGAGAGAAGAAGAAGTGCGCCAAGAAGAAGAGAGAAGCAATTGTCTTGGGTTTTACACTGCTCTGGTTGAGTTCTATACTCCGGAAGTTTTGCAGGGTTTTCTCCCTTGTGGTTTCCCCGAGGAAAATCTTTGTGTTATTCTGCTTGTTCTTCCTTCAATGATCCTATTATTGTAAATTGTTTTAGAATATCATCTAAGCAATTAAGAAAACTTAACATGGTATCAGAGCCACCCTGAAAGGAGACACTACAAAGCTAGGGTTTGTTATTCCGAACAAATCCCTTGACAGATCAACCAGAGAAGAGGGCTCGCTCAACTCGCCCCAGAAGGGTGCATCTTTCAATGAAAACAGAGCTTAATTCCAAGAAGTTTCAATTTTGGAACAAACACTGCTGCCGAGAAGAACCAGGGCTTCAGATTTTTTGAGACTCCATCATCAATCTCATAAAAAGAAAGATACAGTCTAGCTCGCCCTGGGAAGGCGCATCTTTTCCATCACTCAGCCCTACCAGTGATCTCAATTGGAAAATTAGGGTTTCTTCATCAAACCCTAGGTCATCCCGAAGAAGGTCGGCCAGAGGTTGTATTCATCAAGTAAGTATTACTTCCTCTAATTCCATTTGAAGTTCTCATTCTGTTAAAAGATGACAAAGAGTACCAAGCTAGATGTGAAGCTTGAGGGTGCTGAAAACTTCAGAGCATGGAAGTAAAGGATCTTGCTCATCCTAGAAGAAAATGATCTAGAAGGATTTATAAAGGAGGAAGTTGCAGAACCAGAAGATGATGAATCTAAGGCCAAATACAAGGACACGATCAAGGCTAAGAGGATCATAGCCGACTCCATCAAAGATAACTTGATTCCTCAAGTATCCTCAAGGAGGCTACCAAAGGAAATGTTTGATGCTCTATCCAGATTATTTGAAGGAATAAATATTACTAGAAAAGATGACCCTGAGGAATCACCTCAAAAGTGTAAAATCTCAAAAGTCAAAAACCATGCAATCATACTTCACAAGAGTAGCTCACATCAAGAGCAGTTGGAAGCTATTGGTGATATGGTTCAAGAAGTAGAAATAGTAATGACCACCTTGAATTGTGTTCCAAGAGATTGGGAATCCTTTATTCAAGGAATCTGCTCAAGAAGAAGACTGACCAAGTTCTGACAATTATGGGAAGAATGTATTCAAGAAGAAGAAAGAATAGCAGCCAAAGAAGAGAAGCTAAATGGAAATGAGAATCAAGTTTTGGTCGTCCATACCAAAGGCTAGAACAAGAGAAAGAGTTATGACCATCCTCCAAGAAAAGCTCCAGAGTTTAAGAAGTCCAAGAAAGAATTCTCAAATTATGAATGCTTCAATTGTCATAAGATGGGACACATTGCTATAAATTGTCCCATTAAGGCAGAACGAGTCAAGAAGAAGAACAAAAGGTTCCAAGCTCATGCTACTGAAGACAATGATCAAGAAGATGAGGAAAGAGCTAAGGAAAATAAAGATTCTTGTGAAGAATATGTCTTG
Organism: Pseudotsuga menziesii; assembly: GCA_001517045.1. Lineage (NCBI taxonomy): Eukaryota > Viridiplantae > Streptophyta > Pinopsida > Pinales > Pinaceae > Pseudotsuga > Pseudotsuga menziesii. The sequence continues at coordinate 365,535 of LPNX010900221.1, read as the reverse complement.
ATCTGTGCAATCACAGGTTCAATCTCACCAGGGAATGACACCTGGTTAGTAGATGGTGGTGCCTCCAAGCACATGACAGGTTACAAGGAATCACTCTCATGTCTTGTATAAAAGGAGTCCCCATACAAAGTAATGCTTCGAGATGATTACAAATATTCCTTGAAAGGAATGGGAGAAGCCTCCTATAAGTTGGACTCTGGAAAGTCCATGAAGAAGAAGGATGTCATGTATGCCCCAAGTGTTGTCGCCCGAAACCGGCACGCTAGTGTTGAAAGCCCAAACCGCGGGCATGTCGGCCTGGCGACAATTCTCGAGAGAGAGGCCAATGTCACCACACCTTCTCTCTCCTCGCTTCAGGCTGGCTCTTCTCCAGCTCTAGGGGGGTTTCCCTAAGTTCGGATCGCTAAGGCAGGTACGGCTGAGGGCAAGGTGATCTGAAGAGGCTGCCTTAGAGAAACACGGGTAGCAAAAAAGGAAAATGATTAGACTTGATGGGCAGGAAGGGAAGGGAGGATCAGTCCTCGAGGGAAGGCCAGTGCCAGTACCAGAAGGGTAAATGGAGTCAAAAGGGGACTCAGAAGGGCTTTGTGTTTCGCAAAAATCAGACTAAACTGGTCTGCTCCATAATCAGAGGCAAGGAGAATGGAAGTATAACTGACTACTTTCCATTACTCCCAAACCTCCAAGAACATAACGGCGACAAATAACTTGCCAGCCACAAATGCTTGCCCAATGTGCTAGATTATAGCCCTCTATGTTGGCTTGGTCTATAACTTGTGAAAACCCGAAACCATGATAGAGAAACCCAACATATCCCAAAAACTCAACATGATATTTTTTCTTTATTAGCTCAAGGGAAAAATGCTCCCAGCCCAAAGATTCTATCCTTACAAAGGAGAAGGTTGGCCTCTTTATAGGCTCAAAAAGCCATTCTCCACTTTCTAAAAGTAAAAAATAATAAAATAATAGAAAAAAGATTGGATCCATTTTTTCTTCCACTAAAGTTTGAGAAAACTATTACATTTATTTAAGTGTAACAACTACTTAGGCTATCTTTAGCCATCCAAAGGTGGACAATTAATGGCATGCTTCAAATTTCACGCGGCATGGGAACACTACCGGCGCTTCATCAACTACTTTAAATTTTTTAGCAAAAAGCCTCTGAGATGGTCGCTAATTTGTGCTGGCGTGATCTCAACAAGAATGCGTGGACTGTTTTTGCCAGATCGTGGCATTTTTCTTTGGAGAAGAATGGATTCCAAAATTACTTCGTGACTTAGCTCACGGGTTGTTCCAAGATATTCTATGACTTGTGCTATCTTCTTCCACTGCCAGCTGCCCAAATCAAATACTAGATATTCCATCGCCCATGCTATGTCAGCTGCATAAGAATAAAGACGCCGATAAAAAGGATTTTACACTGTCTCCAATGCCGATTTTGAAAAGGCAGACATCAAGGCCCAATCTATACTCTGGCTGTCAAAGGAAATTCATATGAACGGGAATCTTAGGCCGACCTGAGGACACCACCGGAACACCCACAATGAAGACCACGATTCAGCAATCAGAGAACACAACACATGCTCCCTTCTGCTGTTCGAAATCGAGATTTGATCAATCATCCAACCACTCCACTACCAATGTATGCCTTCACTCATTCAGCAAAGAAAACGCCGATCAGCTGCGTGCCACCTCGTCGAGCCCTAACAGGGATTGATGTAGGCGTGAGTGATGGTGGACAGAAACCGCTCCAAACACTGTGACTTGGCCTCTGCTAGTAATCTGATAATAAAGTCAGAGTTGAACTCGGTTGTTGAAGAGGAGAAACACTAAAGGTTTGTACATAGAGGTATTCCCAAACCTGAGTCACAACTTGTTGAGAATCTCGCATAAATAGCGATCGGTTGTCAATGGGAAGAATGGATCTAACTCCCACAATTCTGTTTTTATTTAGATCGCTAAATGATAAATAGCCATACTATCAGCTACAGCTAGTTTATGGAGATAGCTCAGGTGGCTGTAAAAACGACATGAAGTCTGACCATGAAATGCTAGGTTCCACGATTCGGCAGTTTTATTCGTTGGAGTCCATACCGTATTTACATTCTTCATTATTAGATCAGAGATGTATTCCATGATAACACTTGCAGTTTGACGAAGGACAAATCCTTGACATCCTGGTATGTAATTAACTAAGCCACCTTCATACTCAATCCAAATTTTGGGCTTGCTGTAAGAGTTGGGTGTGAACTGATCACAACAGAATGAATTGCAAGTAATTATCTCTGGATCATGAGCATCATATTGTTGGCACATAATCCAAGGTACACCTATGTTCTGCGACAGAGCCATGTTTGCTGCCCACATTGCATATGGTTTTGTACCATCTCCATAATTATTTTCCACCGTAGAACCATCTTCGAAGCGCTTCTGGGTGCTTCCAGTCTTGTTCACGTGAGTCTCTATCAATTGTTTTAGTCGTATTTGATCAACAGGAGCAACTACTCTTTGGATCTTTGTTTACCTTTGGAACCAGAGTATCATCTTCATCAAGCAGGTGTGCTAGTCCACCAGTCATACCTGTAGCAACATTGTGACCCACTTTCCTAAGGACTACTACACACCCGCCAGTGATGTACTCGCAGCAATGATCACCAGTCCCTTCAACAACAACTTCAGCAAAATAATTTCGAACAACAAAGCGCTCACCTGCTTTCCCTCAGACAAAGAGTCGACCACCTGTTGCACCATATAAAGAAGTATTTCCCACAACAGTTGCAAAACCCGTTTTGTCACTTGGAGTTACGACAATTAGTTCACCAGCCATGCCCTTGGCAACATAATCATTGGTTTTCCTACAAGTCGAATGTTCATGCCAAGTGTCAAGAAGCATCCAAAGGACTGACCTGCACTGCCAATAAATTTGAAGTTATTTCCAGTTATCCTGCATAACCTGTTTATCTCCATATTTTTTAGCAATAACACTAGCATTTCGGCCACAGACTGAATGGTCTATATTGTATATTTGAACAGTTTTCTTCACTTCCCTTCACCTTCTGTTTGGCACTCTGTTGCTTTAAATACAAGATCACGGTCTTCAGTAAGGGCATACTTTCCCACTGTGTGTTAGAATGTGCACTTTTACTCAAGCAGTCATGATACTACTGCTTTGTGGATACCCCTGTCAAATTGGGAGTAACACCAGGATTAAAGAAGAACCTTCTTTCTATCTCAACCTTGGATAAGAAAGGGTTCAAAGTTGCTTTAGTGGATGGAGAGGTCCTCATGTGAACAAAAGGAAAAACTATAGATGATGTTGTAGTGATTAGAGTTGAAGAAAAAGGACTCTAGAGATTAGAGGGACATGTAGATTCAACATTGATGTTTAGAACCATAAGCCCATGTGAGTTATGGCACATAAGACTTGCTCATATACATTACAAAGCATTGCCAATTGTGAGCAAGGTTGTGACAAGTTTACCAGAGATTCAGATAAATCATGAAAGAGTGTGCAAAGGATGTGCACAAGGAATGAATACTAAGAACCCGCATCCAAATAGTGACAGCAAAGCAAAAGGGATCTTAGACATTATTCATTCAAATATATGCAGGCCAATGCAAACTACTTCATTAAGCAAATATGTTTACTATGCTTCCCTTATTGATGACTACTCGTGCAAAACTTGGATCTATTTCTTGAAGAAGAAGGATGAAGTGTTTGAAAGGTTCAAAGAGTTTGAGGCCCTTGTAGAAAACCTCTCTGAAAAGAAGAGCAAGATCTTAAGATCAGATAATGGAGGAGAATTTACATCAAGTGAATTCAACGAGTACTGCAAAGAAGCTGGAATTAAGAGGGAGCTCGCCACTCCCTATAATCCACAACAAAATGGTGTGGCAAACAGAAAGAATAGATCTATCATGGAAGTTGTAAAAGTTATGATCCATGATCAAGATCTACTTATGTACCTATCAACGGAAGCAGCAAAACAGCACTATATGTACAAAATAGAATTTCTCACAGTACCCTTGGGAATAAGACTCCGGAAGAGATGTTTACAGAAGAAAACCCTGAAGTCAGTCACCTACACATATTTGGTTGTCCGGTATACATACACATTCCCAAGGAGAAAAGATCAAAGCTAGATCCTTAAGTTATGATCCATGATCAAGATCTACCTATGTACCTATCGACAGAAGCAGCCAAAACAGCAGTATATGTACAAAATAGAATTTCTCACAGTACCCTTGGGAATAAGACTCCAGAAGAGATGTTTACAGAAGAAAACCATGAAGTCATTCACCTACACATATTTGGTTGTTCGGTATACATACACATTCCCAAGGAGAAAAGATCAAAGCTAGATCCTTCAAGAAAGAAGGGATTGTTTGTAGGATACAGTGAATAATCAAAAGCTTATCGAATCTATATCCCAGGATATCGACAAATTCAACAAAGTAGAGACATTACTTTTGATGAAGATACAGCTTTTAGAAAATCAAGGAAAGAAACGAAAGACGAAGAGGAGCACGAAACTCCCGGAGCTACAGATGGTCCTAAACCAATCACAAATGAAGAGCAAGAACAGATGCTTGAGGATCATCACATGATAGAACCTCAAAAACTTGAAGAATTTCCTAGTGAGATCATCTCACACAAAAGAAGGCTTGTTTGGGCACGAGAAGTAATTGAACAAGCAGAAACACATGGTGTCCCAAAAGGAACCATCAAAGAAAGAAAGAAGCCAAAGCCATACCCTACTTATGTGGCTTTGATGTGTGATCTCGTTGATAAAGAACCAACATGTTTTGAGGAAGCAACAAAGCAGAAGGAATGGGTACATGCTATGCTCGAGGGATACCAATCCATTATAAAGAACGATGTATGGGAAATAGTACCAAGAACAAAGGATAGCTCAGTGGTATACTCGAAATGGATCTACAAGACAAAGCATTCGGCAGATGATAGTATAGAGAAGTAAAAGGCAAGATTCATAGCTCGTGGATTCTCCGAGAAGGAATCGACTATGAAGACACCTTTGCACCAGTGGCTAGGTACACCTCAATTAAAACCATTCTTGGCTTGGCATCCAATATGAGGTGGAAGTTACACCAGATGGATGTAAAGACCGACTTCCTAAATGGCTTGATAGAAGAAGAAGTATATATTGAACAACCACAAGGTTTTGAGGCAGACAATCAGGAAACTCATGTATGTAAACTCAAGAAGGCATTGTATGGGTTAAGCAAGCACCTACAGCATGGTATGGAAGAATTGATGGATTCCTGATGAGTTTGGGCTTTACCAAGAGTAAAGTAGATTCCAACATCTACTAAAAAGTTCGGGGTGATGGACTTATGATATTACTACTATATGTAGATGATCTATTGCTAACAGGTGAAGACAAGCCCATCAACGAAGGTAAGAAGAAGCTCGCTGCAGAATTTTAGATGAAAGACCTTGGAATGGTGTACTATTTTCTAGGTCTTGAAGTATGGCAGTATCCAGAGGAGATTTTCCCAAACAAAGGAAAATATGTAGTAGAAATCCTAAAGAGATTTGGGATGATAGATTGCAAGGCTATGACTACTTCGATGACAACAAATTTGACGCTATTGAATGATGACTCTTCGAAAACAGTAGATGCCACTTTATACAGACAGATTATTGGTTCTCTAAAGTATTTAACCAATATAAGACCAGATATATGTTTTGTTGTGAACACCTTAAGTTAATATCTGGTGAATCCCAAACATACTCACATAGTAGGAGCAAAACATGTGATGAGGTATCTAAAGGGGACTTTAGACTATGCTCTCAGATATGCATCAAATGACGAGATCAGATTACATGGATTTTTAGATTCAGATTAAGGAAGAAGTGCTGAAGATAGAAAGAGCACTTCAGGGTGTTGTTTTAGTTTGGGATCAGGCATGATCTCATGGTTCAGTAGAAAGCAGTCCATTATTGCACTTAGCACGATAGAAGCTAAATACATTGCAGCATGCTCAGCTTGTAGCGAAGCAGTATGGCTTCGCAAGATGTTGACAGGATTAGTTAATGCAGAGATAGATGTGACTGATATCCTTTGTGATAATCAGAGTTGTATTAAGATGACAGAAAACCCAGTGTTTCATGATAAGTCGAAACATATCGAAGTTAGATATCATTATATCTGGGATATGGTACGGAAGGGAGCTATAAAGCTCAAGTATGTTCCTACGGAGGAACAAGTGGCAGATGTGTTAACTAAGCCTCCGTCTCGTGTAAATTTTGAACACTTTCCAGACAAGCTTGCCATAGTCCGAAACGACCTCCCTCGAAAGAGGGAATGAAGAAGATGGTAGAAGGATGCAATGGTGTGATAGCTCAGCCTAGAATAGGGTAAGTCTAGCTAGACTTGTTGGCTCGAAAGGGTTAGTAAGTCAGACGAGGCCTGTTGATCCTAGGGGGATTAGTACGTCTAGCTAGGCCTGTTTAGCCCAAAGGGATTAGTAAGCCAGAGAAGGCTTGTTGGTCCCTAGGAGATCCATTTGACTGACTAGACTTTTTAACTCGAAAGGGTTGGTAAGTTAGACAAAATGCCCGGATGGATCTATTAGAGAACTCACCAAGATACTGCTCCAACATAGTTAGTGGGCAAGAGATAGTTTCAATATCCCTATGCTAATGTAACATATTGAGTATTTTCATATTGATCTTGTTGTGATGTTGATGAGACAGTTTCAGTATTTCTATACTGATGGTGATGATCTTGTTTCAACATTTTTATGTTGATGATGATGACGTTCCAGCATCTCTATGATGTTGATGCAAATGATGATCTAACATTTATTGATGATGTTGTTTTAGCACTAACATCCTAATGATATTGTTGTTGTTTCAGTATTTGCGCACTAATGTTGCAGATGATGTTTCAGTATTCACATACTGATGTTGCAGATGATGTTCCAGTATTCGCATATTGATGTGGCAGAAGAAGATTCAGTACTCACATACTGATATTACAAAAGATGATTCAGTATTCACATACTGATATGGCAGAAGATGATTCAATATCCACATATTGATATTGCAAAAGACGATCCAGTACACACAGAAGATGATTTAGTATCACATAATGATGTTGTAGAAGACGATCCAGTATAAACAAAAGATGATTCAGTATCCACACACGGATGCTACAGAAGATGATCCAGTACTCATAGAAGATGATTCAGTATTTACATATTGAGAATGCAAAAGATGATCCAGTATTCTCATACTGAGATTGATGATGCAAATGCACGATGGTATTCCAAAGCTTCCAATGACATATAGAGACCCACTAGTCAGATGTATAGTTGTTGTAGTAGTTGCTACCTTGGTTGAATACCTACCTAGTTAAGAGGGAGTGTTAAAGTATTGTAACTTCAGAAGATATTCCATATGTAGTGATTGTATTCCGCCTTCAAGAGATGAGATTGGTCACGTAAGACTCATTAAAAGAATCAATGTAAACCTTCGGCTGTAAGTCGGGTCAATAGTACCCAAGTGTCATTATAATAAATACTATTTTTGGTGTCTTACTAGACAAGTCGGCCCTGTTAGTTTCTAGGTCAAGTCAAGACTCAAATATAAATAGGGAGGTGCCCCCTTTCATTTGTACACACTTCACTCAAGCAAGTTTGCAAGAGAGAGAAGAAGAAGTGCACCAAGAAGAAGACAGAAGCATTTGTCTTGGGTTTTACACTGCTCTAGTTGAGTTCTATACTTAGGAAGTTTTGCGGGGTTTTCTCCCTTGTGGTTTCCCTCAGGAAAATCTTTGTATTCTTTATGTTATTGTGCTTGTTGTTCTTTCAGTGATCCTATTATTGTAAATTGTTTTAGAATATCATCTAAGTAATTAAGAAAACTTAACAGTAACCCCTTCTCTCCAGAAGAGTCCAACTTCTTCCTAGTATCAGCATGAATGTGACAATAGCATACACTCCCAAATATGCACAAGTGGCTCACATCTGGTCTAGTGCCTGTGAAGACCTCCTTGGGTGTCTTCCTCCCCTAGGTTGTGTGGGGACACCTGTTCTGAATGTATATTGTGGTCCTATATGCCTCGGCCCAAAGGAATAGTGGTAATCCCTGATCAAATAGCATGGCCTTGGTTGCTCCTAGCATTGTCCTGTTCTTTCTCTCTGCCACTCCATTTTGCTACGGGGTAAGAGGCTCTGTGTGCTCCTTCTTGATCCCCTCCGATGAGAAATACTCCAAGAACTCATTGGAGGTGTACTCACCCTTGTTGTCCGTCCTCAATACGCAGATCTTCCTTCCTGTCTGTTTTTCTATGAGAGTCTTGAACTCTTGAAACCACTCAAATACCTCTAGCTTCTCCTTCAGGAAATAGATCCAGGTCTTCCTGAAATAGTCATCAATGAAAGTGACGTAGTAACTATAGCCACTGAACGATTGGACACTCATGGTTCTGCAACATCCAAATGCACTAAGTCCAAGGTCCCCTTAGACTTGTGCTCACTCTGTGGGAAAGGCTTCCTAATGTTCTTCCCAAAAGCACAACCCTTGCAAGGGTCATGCTCCTCCTCCTTTAACTGAGGTACTCCAATTACGGCCTGTCTCAAATGCTCAGTGTTCCATGGTGCAAGTGTGCCATCCTCCTATGCGACAGATCACCCTGACTGCTACTGTTGTTGTTGCTAACTAGAGCCTTTGCAAGCTGAAAGTGTAGACTATACACCTTCCCACTCTAGATCCCAATCACCCAATCCAAACTCCTATTTGACCCCTTGGGCCTGATATACACCCTATGGTCTCGGAACTTCACCTGAAATCCCTTGTCCTCCAAGGTGGAAACGGATATGAAGTTGTTAGTCAATCCCATAACATACAATACATCAGCAAAACTGAGGGGATTGTCAGACTCCCTCTAAAATGAAACAGTGTCAAATCCCTGCGCTTGATACTACGCATCATCACCTAGCTCAATGTGGAGATTTAATCCACCCTCCTGCAAGCTCTTGAAGAACCTTTTATGTCCCGTCATATGACAAGATGCTCCATTGTCTACGTACCAAACGTTGTTTCCTGTGGTGCTTTCCATTCAAGCTATCAAGAAAAAGTCTTTGTCGAATTTTTTGTTGAACTCCTCCACCTCTACAGATCCTGCCATCTAGGTATTGTTCTTCTTCTTCCTGTCTAGGCACTGGGAGGCAAAGTGTCCTTGCTTGTGGCAGATAATACAATTTACCTTGGACATGTCAAGGTTCTTCTTACCACCTTTCCTTTTCTATTCCTTACCCTTTCTCTTCCCAGCTAGGGCTAGAGCCTCTTCATCCAGGATCTATGGGGCACTGCTGGATGAACCTGAACATTGACCCATGCGAGTCTCCTCCTGCACAAAATCATCCCACAACCTCTGCCAATCAGGGAGCTTCGCCCTAGCCACAAGTACAACATCTTCGACAAAGGTGTCCCATGACATAGAAAAGCCATTGAGGGCTATCCGAACTAGCTCCTCATCCGCAGTCGTAGAGCCATCAGCTCCAAGCTCGTCTCTCTTCTGTGCCAGCCTTATGAGATAAGGCACCACTCCTTCACCCTTGGCCATTTTGGTATTGCGCATCCTCTCTTGCAATACCATTTTCCAGTGTTTGTTCTTGCTCTAGTATAGTCCTTCCAAAGCCTTCCACATTTCCAATGTGGTCTTCTTCCTAGAAAGGTGAAAGACTATGTGGTCCTTCACCCCATCCAAGATGATCAACATAAATCTGGAGTCTAACTTCTTCCATCTCGCCAACTCTAGCGGATCTGTGGGTGCAACCTTCGTGAATTCAATGTGCTCCTCTGCATCACTGACATCCAGGATCCTTGTGATCCTTTCTTTCCAAGTAGGAAAGTTATGAGCCCTTTAGAGTCTGGCCTCAACTCTCAACTGCACGGCCATAGTGAAGTGTACCTGTCAAACCCTAGTACAGTACGGCCAACCTGCATCAACTGTACAAATCCGTACGGTCCTAGCGTCAATTGTATAGAGTCCGTACGGTTGTATGACTGTTGCTATACGGTCGCCTCTGTCGAGTTGTGTGGCCTCCTCTGTGTGATCCCTTACGACCTGGTGCTCAACCTGGTAACTCAGCGAATCTATCGAGTGAGTGCTCCTCCGTCTTCTTAGCAAATTTCGTTGTCTGACTTTTCTCTAGCTCTGTATTTCTCCTATGTGTGTGTGTCCTCTCCAGCAAATCTACTTTTAACTCAATGGCTAAGCGAAAACCCTAACCCTCACTATGGATCAATGGATGTGATTCTCCAGTGAGATCAATGGCCAAGAATAGATTAGCCATTACTTAAGTTATTTCACTGTTCACTTAAAAAAGTGATTCCATTAAGTCAAAATCAAATTAGATTAATTAATGTATTTTCCTAAGTTTAAACTTAGGAAATTCACATTAATACATTTGGCTTCTTGTTTAATGTCTTCTTAGCATGCAAGGACACATGCAATGCTAGAAGACCTTGTTGCCACTTTATAACATTGATTACTAATCCTTGTTTTCCAACAGACCAGCAGTCCTTCCCTCATCGAGTTTGCATTGAACTAATCCGCCCAATTCCCAAGGCTAAATTGCTAATAAACGTTTGAAAACTTGTTGACTAGACTCTTGCAGTTGCCTTGGGAGTCTTGACTCTTTATCAAACATTAAATATCATGATAAATGTCTATTGCAGCCATAGGAAATTCATAAAGGTTTACTTGAACTTTGATAATGTAATTCACCAATCTGCAACTCTGTTGGGCCATTCACGTCATCATTGATAAGCCTAATGCCTATAGCCTTCCATAAAGCTCTACGCCAATTAATTTTTACTTTCATCATTGATTCAGCATCTAGCGCCTACCGATCACATATACGAATCTACGATATTGAAAATCTATTTTAAGGCAACTCTCATACATTTTCTTTTCAGATTCAACTTAGAGAATCGAGACTCGACTCCTCAAGATTCCAGAGTCCAATGTCCAGGCCAATTCGGGAGAAGATGATTCCGATTAATTTGTGTTTGTCCCGTCCAATCCTCCTAAATAAAACTTCTATCTATGGCATGTTAGTATAAAACGATGATAGATTCCTAAGAAAAGGCCTAAAAGTGACCTATAGCTCCCAATAAAACCATTTGAAAACGTTTCAAGCGATTGCTTGAATGAAGCTAGCTAGCTAGATGGGATGGCTAGTCTTAATAAGAGGAGGTCTGGCTGGGTTGAACCAGGACCTTATAATCACTTACTTCTCATCCCACGAACTATACGAGGTAAGATTGACGAGCCATAAGGCAGCATTAGATAGATCAAAGAGATTAACAAGAGGTTGCCTAATAATACAAGCTTGGGCTCCGCAAGCTAACACAAGGCTTTCATTTCATTGTGGGCCCATTAAGGAGAATCATTCCACTATGGATAACCTCATGTATATGGATGTTGTAGATTAAGAAGCAGCTAGAGAAGAGTCGATTGAAAGCACACATTTAAGTGTTAGATTTTCTTAAAGATTATAGCAGTATATCTTAATTGCATTTATCAATAGGATCACTAGAAGATAGACAAAGCATAGAACAATAACACAAGTATTTTCACCTGGGAAACCCAATTGGGAAAAACCCAGCAACCTTCGTCTAGAGATGATAATTCTGAGATTAGAGTACAATGAAGAAAGAAAAAAGAAAAAATATGGAAATGCCTTCCAAATATAAAACCCTAAAAATCAGTCTACTTCTGAGTTGCTGTGTAGCTGTTGTCTTTCCCAGAAAACTGTGAACTGTTGTGTAGCTGCTGGACTGCTGTTGTGTGCTGAAATGAGGAGGGGCACCTTCTATTTATAATGTTTTTCCACCCAGAAAATCACTAGGGTTGACTTCACTTGGGGGTGCAATAAATAATTTTATATTTTATTCTTTTATTTATTCTTTTATTGTTGGCTTTTCTCCCCAAGGATTTCATTGTTCTTTCTAGGGTTTAGATGAATGATTACAGCAAGTTCAACTCCTGAAGGAGGACAATAAGAATAGCTTCTCAAGTTGCAAAAACTCCAACACTCCCTCTCAATAAGGAAGGTATTCTTCGATCTTCATCAGCATCATCATCATATGGGTTTCATCTGTACATCTATACTGTCTCCGTCATCTCTAAACATACTGAAGGTTGTCTTTATAAATTTGTTCTATCCGAATGTCTAAGAGAGAATCTTCTACTACCTATTTGTCTCTACTACTGATGGAATACTTCCATACCTGGCTAGAGTTCCCGGATGAGCACACATGCACGACCATCTACTACTGGTTCAACTCATCTGTCGATGGGGTACTTCCATACTTAGCTGAGAACCTAAACGAGTAGAGGTACCTGTGCAATCACACGACCATCTACTGCCTGTCTGACTCATCTGCCGATGGGATTTCTCCCATGCCTGGCTGAGCACCTGGACGAGCAGAGGCACCTGTGTGAGCCCGACCATCTACTACCTGTTTGTCTCATCTGCCGATGGGATTTCTCCCATACCTGGCTAAAAACCTGGATGAGCAGAGGCACCTGGGTGAACTCGACCATCTACTACATGTTTGTCTCATCTGCCAATGGGATTTCTCCCATACTTGGATGAGAACCTGGACAAGTAGAGGTACCTAGGCGAAAGTATGGTAAATGTCTCTCAGTCATCTCTCCCTCTCCAGGAGGGATACGTTCTCTTCTACTCCAAGTCTTCCGAGAAAGTACTCAAATTCCACCCTGGGAAGAGGCTTGGTGAGAACATCTACAGTCTGGTCCTCTGTCAAAATATACTGGAGCTCGACCGCACCTTTCTCCACCATATCATGTATGAAGTGATAGTGAATCTTTGTGTGCTTCGACTTGACGTGAAATAAAGGATTCACTGACATCTGCACACAACTCTGGTTATCTCAGTGAATGGTTGGCTCTGGAATCTGACCAACAATCCTGCAAGAAGTTTACGAAGCCAAACTGCTTCTCAGGCTGTTGAACTAGCAATCATATAGTTGGCCTCTGTAGTACTGAGAGCTACTGAGTTCTACTTCTTATTGTACTAGGAAATTACTACAGAACTCCCACTGAAAACAACATCCTGAAATGCTCTTCCTATCTGTAGTGCATCCGGACCAATATGAGTCTATAAACCCTTGCAATCTTAAGTCACAATCTGAGTCATATCGTAAGATCATATCCCACAATGCCACGTAAGTATCTGAGTACATGTTTTGCAGCAATCTGGTGAATCTGCCTCAGTTCGCATATGAACAAACTGAGAGCATCCACAGCAAAACAAATGTCTGGTCTGGTGTTCGTCAGATGCATCAAGGACCCAATCAACTGGCAATACACGGTGCGATCAGTCAAATCTAAATCTGAAGCAGAATCTCTCAGCTTCTTCAAATTTGTATCCATCGGAGTAGCTATGGTCTTGCAGTCCAACATTCTGAATCTCTTCAGCATATCCATGGTGTAATTTCCTTGACCTAGGAAAATCTTCTTCTGCCTTTATCATACTTCTAATCCCAAGAAGTAATGTGTTAGCAATATCATTGAGAAAGGTTGTCTTGGCATCCATCTGATACAAGTTCCATTCCATAGGTGAAATAGCAATAATCGATCTGATGGAAGTATATCGAGCCATAGGAGCAAATGTCTTATCATAATCGACTGCCTCTTTCTGAGAGAGCCCTCTCGGAACAAATCTGGCCTCCCATCTGCTCCATGCGGAACTTCATGCTCCTCTGTGTTAAGATTCTATATGTTAAGCTATATTACCAGCATTCAATTCAATTTCACAACAATCGCATATACAGGATCACTGAAAGAAACAGTATCACAAGATCAACACAGATTTACCCTGGGAAATCCCTAAAGGGAAAAACCTAGCAAGAAAAGCTTCCTCAATATAGATGATCAAAAAGATAAACTATAAAACCTCAGCCTGGTCCTTCTCCCCCTTGCAGATAAAAATCTCTCGCTCTCTCATGCGCTACACAAGTGTGTGTCTGTATCTGTCAAATGAGGAGCGCCTCTCTCTATTTATATTCTTTCTCTCACTTAACTTTTCGCTCAACTAAGTCGGCCCTACTAAACTTGACTGGGTCGGCTTCTCTAGGAGGGCTCAAAACAACTTAATATTATATTTAGAAGGGTGCTAATGACCCGACTTACAACGGAGGGTTTTCCTCATGACTCTCTACTGACCTAATTTAATAATATCATCCTGACAGAGGAATAATAACATCTCCGAAAGGTTCCATCAATAAAATACATTTAGAATAATTCAATATTTCAACACTCCCCTTTAACGAGAAGGGTATTCTACAACATCAACAGCAGCAGTAGGAGAAGGAGAGAGAGCGCATCTTCAACATCATCATGGTGATACATCTATAAATCATTGGAAGCTTTTCATCATCTTTGACATATAGTCTTCATCTTCAATTTCAGCAGCAACAACACTTCGATCATTCAGTCGACTACATCATCATCAGCATTTTAGGCTTTTCAATCAGCAACATCATCATTAACAATATTTTGACCTTTCAATCATCATCATCAGCAGCAGCAATACTTTGATCTTTCAATCAGCAACGTCATCATCAGCAGCAACAACGTGCAATCCACAATAAGAAGACGAAAGTCTATGGATCACTTTACCACTTAAGTCCAGCGACAATACAATCCTACCACATTCTCGAAGACCGAAGTCTCTGGATACTATTACGGAATAATCACTCCCTATCACTTTAGGACTTAGGTCCAAGGATGATGCAATCCTACCACATTCTCGAAGACCGAAGTCTCTGGATACTATTATGGGATAATCACTCCCTATCACTTTAAGACTTAGGTCCAAGGATGATACAATCCTACCACATTCTCGAAGACCAAAGTCTCCGGATACTATTACGAGATAATCACTCCCTATCACTTTAAGACTTAGGTCCAAGGATGATGCAATCCTACCACATTCTCGAAGACCGAAGTCTCCAAATACTATTACGAGATAATCACTCCCTATCACTTTAGGAATTACGTCCAAGGATGATGCAATGCTGCTTCTTTCTCAGAGACATAAGTCTACGGATCACTTTAGGACAAGTGTCCGTGGATGATACAATCCCACTTCTTTCTCGGAGACAGAAGTCTACGGATCACTTAAGGGAAAGTGTCCAGGGATGATACAATCCCACTGCAACATCATTGCTCCTCCTTTCGGGGAAGGTCTTTTCGAACAACACCAAGCTTATCTCGAAAGTATTCAAACTTTATTCGAGACAGAGGCTTTGTCAACACATCAGGAACTTATTCATCGGTACTCACATACTGGAGCTTTATGGCTCCCGTCTGCATCATATCTCGAATGTAGAAATACCGGATTTCTATGTGCTTCGATTTATCATGGAACACTGGGTTCTCTGTCATCTTTATACCACTCTGGTTATCACATAAAATCACTGTGGTATCCAACTCCAGGTTAAATAGACCTGACATCAGCTTCTGAAGCCATATGGCTTCACAACTAGCAAAGCAAGCTGCTATGTATTCTGCTTCAGCCGTGCTAAGAGCAACACTGGACTGTTTCTTGCTAAACCATGAAATCATAGCAGACCCCAGACAATAACATCCACCTGAAATGATTTTCCTATCTAAGACACTTCTAGCCCAATCTGCATCTGTATAGCCATACAATCTATAGTCATGGTTTCCATCATAGTTTAGACCAAAGTCTATTGTTCCTTTCAGATATCTCATCACATGTTTTGCAACTACCAAGTGAAGACGTCTAGGTTGAACTAGATACTGACTCAAGGTGTTCACAGCAAAACAAATGTTCGGTTTAGTATTTGTTAGATACATCAACGACCCAATAATCTGTCTGTATTGAGTCACATCCACTAATTCTGATGATTCATCAGCCAAAAACTTCAGGTTGGTATCCATGGGTGTGGCCATGGCTTTACATTCCAACATATCAAATCTTTTCAAAATTTCTACTGCATAATTTCCCTGATTGAGAAAGATTCCTTCTGAGTTCTGCCATACCTCCAAACTTAGAAAATAATTCATTAACCCAAGGTCTTTCATCTCAAATTCCTCAGCAAACTTCTTCTTGCATTCTACAATCTGTTTCTCATTCCCTATCAAAAATAGGTCATCCACATATAGTAATAGTATAACCTTGAAGTAAAGGTTAGGGTTGGCTTTACTCTTGGTAAAGTCCAAACTCGCCAGGTTCCTATCTATCCTTCCATACCAAGCTCTAGGAGCTTGCTTCAGGCCGTACAGGGCCGTCTTCAACTTGCATACATGAGCCCGTCTGTCTTCAACTTCAAATCCTTGTGGTTGTTCTATGTATACTTCTTCCTCAATCACACCATTCAAGAAGGTTGTCTTTACATCCATCTGGTGCAAGTCCCACTTCATCATGGATGCAAGTGCCATGATGGCTCTAATCGAAGTAAACCTTGCTAATAGTGCAAATGTTTCTTCATAATCAATTCCCTCTTTCTGAGAGAAACCTCCAGCCACAAATCTTGCCTTGTATTTCTCTATACTTCCATCAATTGCATGTTTTATCTTGGAGATCCACTTGGAAGATACCACACTCTTGCCTTCTGGTTTGGGAACTATATCCCAAACATCATTCTTCAATATTGATTGGTATTCTTTTGTCATTGCTTCTACCCATTCTTTCTTCTGTGCAGCTTCTTCATAGTTTGTAGGTTCTTGATCTACAAGATCACACATTAAAGCTACATAGTTGCAAAATGGCTTGGGCTTCTTGCTTATCCTTGTGGAGCCTTTTGGAGCTCCATATCTTTCTGCTTCTTGTATAATTTCTCTTGCCCAAGCAGGCTTTCTCTTCCATGATATCTCCATCGTGGGAGGTTCTTGTGGTTCTGTCATATCATGATCTTCAGGTGTTTCATCTTCAGGGAGGAATGTAGCCTCTACATTTATGGGAGATGCATCTTCCTCATATACTTCTTCATGTTGACATTTTCTAAATCTCTTGAGAGTTACTTCTTCATCAAATGTTACATCTCTACTGATTTCCATGTGATGGAATCCAGGAATGTAAATTCTAAATGCCTTGGATACTTCACAGTATCCAACAAATATTCGCTTCTTTCCAGAAGGGTCCAACTTGGTTCTTCTCTTTCGGTATGTGAACATATACTGGACAACCGAATATCTTGAGGTGACTTAGTTCAGGCTTCTTTCCCGTGAACATCTCCTCTGGAGTCTTGAATCCAAGGGCACTGTGAGATATTCTATTTTGTACATAGACAACAGTTCTCGCTGCTTCTGCCCATAGACGCATTCGAAGTTCTTGATCATATATCATTGTCTTCACTGCCTCCATTTTGTTGAGGATTGTAGGGAGTAGTTAGTTCCCTCCTGATTCCAACATCTTTACAAAAGGCTTCAAATTCTTTTGAAGTATATTCTCCACCATTGTCTGATCGGAGTGTCTTGATTCTTTTGTCTGAAAGGTTTTCTATCAAGGCTTTGAATTCCTTGAATTTTTCCAACACTTCGTTCTCTGCTTTCAAGAAGTATATCCATGTTTTTCTTGAATAGTCATCAATAAATGTAATATAGTATTCAAAACCACTCAATGATGTGGACGAGATGGGACCACATACATCTGAATGAATTAATTCCAACGTACCTTTAGTTTTTGTTTCACTCTTTGGAAATGGATTCTTGATATTCTTTCCTTTTGCACATCCTTTGCAAATGCCTTCATGGTTGATCTTCAGTCTGATAATCCCGTCACTACTTTGTTCACATGAGGTAGTGCTTTGAAAATTTATGTGGGCAAGCCTCCTATGCTACAGTTCACTAGGGTTAGTGGTCTCATGAACAAGGGTTGTTTCTAAATGTCCCTTGAGTTTATACAGGCCTCCTTCTTCACCGATGACAAATGCATCTTCAATTGACTTTCCTTTGGGCCACATGAGTACTTGTCCATCTATGAATGCAACTCTATAACCTTTCTTATCTAATGCTGAGATAGAAAGTAAGTTCTTCTTTAGACCAGGTACATATAAAACTTCCTTCATCTTCAGGGGGTTTCCTGAATCAAGCTTGTAGCTTGCTTCGCCAATTCCTTTGATTGGATATTGATAGTCATCTCCTAGAGATACATTCTGAGGAGAGTTCTTTTCTTCAAGTTTTGACAGAATTTTCTTTTGTCCCCTCATGTGCTTTGAAGCACCACTATCAATAAGCCATGTGTCTTCTCCAGGTGTTACAGACCCAGAGAGTGCAGAGAACACTGCATACTCTTCTGCATCTTCTTCTCTTGCTTGCTTTCTTCGAGGTCCTTCTTCTTCTTCTTCATCATCCTCATCTTCAGCTAGATGTGCATGATGTCTTTTGTTGTTGTTCCTCTTCGTGTATTCTTCTTTCTTCAAAGGACAATTTCTGGCAATTTGTCCTATCTTATCACAATTGAAACATTGAAAGTTGGAGTAGTCCCTCTTTGGGAAAATTTCTCTTGTTCTTTGGAACCTTCTGGGAGTTTGAGACTCCTTATGGTTTCCCTTCTTGAAGTTGGGTTTACTTCTTCTTCTCTTGGTATGGGTGGCTAGGGCTTGATCATCTTCCTTCAGTAGAGCTTCTCTATTGGCCACTCTAGCCTCCTCTTGAACACAATCTTCCCATACAATATCAAACTTCATGCTTTCCTTTCTGGCACACATAGTTTGGATGAATGAATCCCAGGGTCTAGTGAGACCATTAAGAGCAGTCATAACCAACTCATCTTCATCAAGGGTGTCTCCAATTGCTTCTAGTTGTTCCTTGAACTAGAAGACCCTTGTGAAATAGTCTTGGATAGATTCTCCATGACTCATCTTGGTGCTCTTCAATTGAGCTCTTAGATTCATCTTTTTGTTGATGTTTCTTCCTTCATACATCCTTGCTAGGGCATCATACATTTCTTTCGGAGTCTTCTTGGATGACACTTGAGGGATCAAGTGACCCTTAATAGAGTCAGCAATAATCCTTTGTGCCCTAATCAGATCATTTTTGTGCTTCCCCTTAGCTTCAGCCTCATCAGGTTCTGCAACTTCTTTCTCGCTATATTTGTCAAGATCATTCTCCTTGAGAATGAGGCAAATTATGTATTTCCATGCTCAGTAATTCTCTATGCCTTCTAGTTTGTCCTCAAGCTTGGTGGTTGGGGCCATCTTGTCAGGAGATTACAAAAAAATTGAAATTCTTGAAAATGAGAAACTGATCTTACCAGGAGATGCGCTAGACTGAGGCGAGTTTA
The DNA here is from genome assembly GCA_001517045.1 of Pseudotsuga menziesii. Lineage (NCBI taxonomy): Eukaryota > Viridiplantae > Streptophyta > Pinopsida > Pinales > Pinaceae > Pseudotsuga > Pseudotsuga menziesii. The sequence goes on along the minus strand of LPNX010900221.1, from coordinate 346,215 downwards.
CTAGTGTGCTCTGTTTCTGGAGATCTCAAATATTCACCTTCAAAACTGACTTGCGAGATTCTGCAGTGAAGTTTTCTAGTTTTCTGGATTTCTGCAGTTTTCTGGTCCAGTGTCAAACTAGGGTTTGATTTTCCCGGAGATCTACCCACTCAAAAAATTCGATCTTAGGCTCAGTGGATGCACTTTAGGAGGGTGCAAATTCTATGCAGTCAGATCTTCAAAAATCCTTTTTTTTCTCTAAAATCCAAATTTCTTGTCGAAGAGGGAGAGAGGGATTTTTCACCTTGCGAAAGTTGTCCTATTCAGGTTAGCTCTAATACCATGTTAAGATTCTATATGCTAAGCTATATTATCAACATTCAATTCAACTTAACAACAATAGCATATACAAGACCACTGAAAGAAACAGTATCACAAGATCAACACAGATTTACCCTGGGAAAACCCAGCAAGAAAAGCTTCCTCAATATAGATGATCAAAAAGATAAAAGATAAAACCTCAGACTGGTCCTTCTCCTCCTTGCAGATAAAACTCTCTCTCTCACATGCGCTACACAAGTGTGTGTATGTATGTGTCAAATGAGGATTGCCTCTCTCTATTTATATTCTTCCTCTCACTTAACTTTCCACTCAACTAAGTCGGCCCTACTAAACTTGACTGAGCCGACTTCTCTGGGAGAACCCAAAACAACTTAATATTATATTTAGGAGGGTGCTAATGACCCGAATTACAACGGAGGGTTTTCTTCATGACTCTCTACTGACCTAATACAATAATATCATCCTGATGGAGGAATAATAACATCTCTGAAAGGTTCCATCAATAAAATACATTTAGAATATTCTTCGAAGTTACAATAATTCAATACTGCATTCTGCAAAATCTGCCGTGCCCATCTGGGTCTTTCCCAGCTTACTACCATATCTGTGGGAGCATCATCTTGCTCAACTGGATCAATGGAACTGATCGGTTTATTCATTTCTTCAGACTCCCTCTTAATGTTTGGAGGGGAGATGATCTCATCTCTTCATCGTCATTGATCTCCATATATGATCCTCTTCCTTTTCGGATAGCCATTTCTTCTTCAAAGGTTACATCCCAACTGACTTCGAATTGCCTCAATCCTGGGATGTATATTCTGTCAGCTTTTGAAGACTTGCAATATCCCATGAATATTCCCTTCTTGCTTGAAGGTTCTAACTTGAGCACATGAATGTAGACAGGAAAGTAATTATCCATCCTAGTCACGACCAAGTTCATCAAAGATCCTTCAGTTGTCTTGCTCGAGTCACGACATCAGTGTCGTCAGGTTTCTATCATATGTAATAGACTAGAATCCTTGTCTTTGAGGGATAACTCCCTTTGTCTCTCAAAAGTCAGTTGAGTAAATCTTGTTGAAGCAGCATATGGGCCGACATTCGTAGAAGCTTTCTACTTCTGATCACCAAATCTCTGCATGGGATTATTCTAGGTCTGAGAGTCATAATACATGCTTCTAGAGGCTTTCTGCTTCCGTTCCATCTGTATATCAATGGGATCACTTGTCCTTGTAGATCATGGCATTCCCTACAAGTCAAATCCCGTCAGATGGTTAGCAATGTTTCATAATCAATGTATTAACAAAATACTGTAGGCAACCTTTTAGTCAATGCTTCGACACAACACATGTAAGGCCATTATCTGGATGCTTATGGTCTCCATTATAGCATACCGTTAAGAGTGTGTACTGCTCCAAGTATGTTATAAAGGAGTTGTCATCCTTGATGGGTTGTGCAGCATGACAGGCTATTTAAACAATCATGTGTATAACAAATACTAGATGAGTCTACTTGTTAATTACCTGATTTTAGAAATGTAGATCTATGTAGAACATATTAAAAAACAACCAGATCTAATCTAATAGAGCATGTAAAATAAAATACTTATCTTTTGTAGTTGTGTGGGTGGCCTCCCACCAGTCTTCATATGCTTGCTTGACGATCATCACAATCTGGATCTTCATATCATTTCTTAGAAGAAAAATTTCGAAAGATCATCCTTCTTGGCTCCTTGTGACGAGTATCTTCTTCTACATCATCGATTGAAGCTTCATGCTTCCTTTTGATTGAACTTCAATAGCTACTGGCATAATGGTCGTATTTCTTGCATCTGTAGCATTGGATCTGAGACAGATCCTTCTGATGTTTCTTTTGATCTAGGGGAGGACTTGATCTCTTATCTTGATGCTTGTGGATGTACGACTTCCTTCCCCTTCCCTTGCCTTTCTTGGTATGGGATACAAACGCTTGATTTTCCTCAGGTTGAGTGCCATGAAGTCTTTGGCATGCCGTAATTCTGGTTTCTTCTTGAGTGCATTCTGCCCATAGTTTATCATAGGGAGATAGGTATCATTAAGCCATTTCCATTGATATGTGGAGCATCTTCTAACTCCTTACGGTTGAAGAGATATGAAATTTTAAAATTGGTATACCCCACCTTTTTGGGTCAGTCGACCAAACAAAAGAGAATTTAATTATTTGTAATTTTGAATTGCATGTTGGCCCAGTTTGAGGTACTAACTTTCCTCCACAACCTATATAAATAAAATATCAAACATTTCATTTGTTCATCAATCAAGTCTCTCTTTGGTATTTCGCAACTCTTGGAGAAAAGTGCGAAACTTTATGGAGGAGAAATTTTTGGGCATCTTCACTAAAATTGGCATAACTTTCTCATACGGAATCAAAATTACAAAATTCTTGGCACGTTGGAAAGCTTGTTACAAGGGCTATGTGGTGACATGATCTATAGTTTATTTTGGTTTTTCTCTTGTTTCTTCATCTTGTAATCTTTGCAAAACGTATGGTTCATGCTTTTGGGTTTCTCTTGTGATGGCACATGTCTCTCATGGAAAGAGTTGATCTTTGATCTTAGTATGTGAGCCTCCATATTGGTATATATATTTGAAGTCATTATGGAGGCTATGATGATGATGTTGCATACCTTTATGCTATGATATGATACACTTTATGATGATAATGCATGTGATAATGATGTACACTCTATGAAGTTGATGCAATCCTATACAATATGATGTACATGCATACCTTAGTGTGATGATGCTCTCCTATGCCCTATGATGTATACTTGATGTTGATGATGCATACTACTAGTTGATGACATGATACTCCTATGATATGATGAGGGATGATGATGCCTTGTACCCTATGATGATGTCACATACCATGATGATGATGATGCACACTCTTGAGGGTTGATGACCAGTTTTGATGTGCAGAGAATGATGAACAGAGAGACATGAGCAGCAGTGCAAACTTGGCATGGTTGATAAGCAGATGAACAAGGGTTGATGAGCAACAGTGATGAGAAGATGAACAAGTGTTGATGAGCAGATTAACAGAGAGGGATGAGCAGAGGTTGACCATTAGAGATCGATGTACAGAGGTACGTGAGCAAAGATTGATGCAAGTAGAATCTTGCGCTTGAGGATTGGACTCCTCAACCCTTCTTAGTTGGAGCTAAGAAAACCAGGCTGGGTTGGTGTTGATTGTAATCGAGAAGATTGTAGTATTCCATGTACAATAAATAAAGATCAAAATTACATATATTCTTGTGTCTCTTTGATGTGATGATTGTGCTTATGAATCGTGATGATTTGATTATGCAACTGATAACATAATTATTGATATGATCTGATTGATTAAAAGAATGTAAAAAGGTTTTAAATTTCTCACACTGATTCACCCCCCACTCTCAGTGTGGCCATTGTATCCAACATCTTCCACCCGGTAGAGATCAGCGCAAATGTATTACGTCTCTCTCTCAGTCAACTAGCGTCTTCCACCCAGTGGATACAGCGCAGGAACATCTGCATCTTCCACCAAGGGGAGATCAGCCTAGATGTATTATGACTCTCTCTCAGTCAAACTGTGTCTTCAGACATGAGGATATAGCCCAGGAGCATCCTAAATACATTACGTCCTTATAGACCACATGCATCTTCATCCATGTAGATATAGCCCAAGCACATCCCAGATGCTTTATGACCCGTGTACCGCCACTGTCTTCAAACATGTGGATACAGCCCAGGAGCATCCCAAATGACTTACGGACCACCCACTTCTTCCTCCATGTAGATACAACCCTAGTGCACCTACATCTTCCAACATGGTTCTTCACTCCCTTTTTCGAGGAACATCGATCTTCATAACTTCAAGCTTCTCTCTGAAGTACTCGAACTTTACTCTTGCTAACGACTTGGTCAAGACATCATTTGTCTGCTCGTTTGTCGCCACATACTGGAGCTTCACTTCTTCTCTCTGCACCATATCCCAGATATAGTGATACTTGATCTCAATATGCTTTGACTTGTCATGGAACGTTGGATTCTCGGACAACTTTACACAACTCTGTTTGTCACAAATGATACAAGTTGCCTCTAACTCAAGATCAAACAAATATGACATTAGCTTTCTAATCCATACCGCCTCACAGCTAGTCGAACAAGCTGCAATGTACTCTGCCTCGACTATACTCAGTGCCACACTCGACTGCTTCATGCTAAACCAAGAGATCATACCTGATCTAAAACTGAAGAAGCATCCTAAAGTGCTCTTCCTATTTGTGGCATTGCCTGCCCAATCCGAATCAACATAACCATGTAGGTTAATCTTTTGATCGGTCACATAATTGATCTCATAATTGTACCCTACAGGTACCTCAATACATGCTTTGTAGCAATCAGGTGAACATGTCTCAGCTCTGTCAGAAACTAGCTCAATGTGTTCACGGCAATGCATATGTCTGGCCTCGTGTTCATCAAGTACACCAACAAACCAATCATCTTCCTATACATCATGGCATTGACTCTTTAAAGAAGCATCACATAGTAGCTTCAAGTTTGAGGTTATAGGTGCGGCAATGGCCTTGCAGTCCATCATTTTGAACCTCTTCAAAATCTCCACTGCATACTTTCCTTGATCAAAGAACATCCCATCTGATCTCTTCCACACCTCCAGACCTAAGAAGTAATGCATCATTCCCAGGTGCTTTATCTCGAACTCTGCGGAAAGTATCGTCTTTGTATCTACAATGAGCTCATTCTCACTTGTTAGAAACAGGTCATCTACTTACAGTAGTAGTATCATTGGTCTTCCACCCTCAACCTTGAAGTAGAGGTTTGAATCTGCTTTACGCTTGGTAAAGCCCAAGCTCATCAAAAAGTTGCCTATCCTATCGTACCACGTCCCAGGTGCCTCCTTCAAACCGTACAAGGCATTCTTTAACTTGCACACATGAGTCTATTTGTCATGTGTCTCAAATCCAAGTGGTTGCTCCACGTACACTTCCTCCTCAACTACGCCATTCAAGAAAGTTATCTCGACGTCCATCTAGTGTATCTTCCATTTCATTACTACAGCTAAGGCTAGCACAAATCTGATGGAAGTGTATCTTGCTACTGGTGCAAATGTCTCCTCATAATCTATGCCTTCTTTCTGGGAGAAGCCACATGCTACAAATCTTGCCTTGTATTCTTCTATGCTTCTGTCTGATGCATGCTTGATATTGTAGATCCATTTGGAAGACTTCCCTTCTGGTCTCAGGACTACTTCCCAAACATCATTCTTTGTGATCGATTGATATTATTCGATCATGGCATCCTTCCATTCCTTCTTTTCTCCTGCTTCCTCATAGTTGGAAGGTTCTTCATCAATGATGCCACAAAGTAGTGCCACATAGGTGCAGTATGGTCTCAGTCTCTCACCTTCTCTAGAAATCCCATCTGGAACACCATATCTCTTTGCATCTTGGATTGCTTCTCGTGCCCATGTTAGTCTTCTCTTGTAGGAGTTCTGCTCACGAGGTGGATCTACAGGTCTCTACGGTTCTGTTAAGTCACGGTCTCTTTGGATCACTTCTTTCATAATTGTATCTCGAGTTCTTTAGTTTCTTCGATGCGAAAATATCTTGATTTGTTGTAGGATGAGTCTTCATTAAAAGTTACATCACGGCTGGTCTCAATCTTCTTGATTCCTAGAAAGTATATTCTATAAGCTTTTGATGCGTCACTGTATCCAACGAATATGCCCTTCTTTCCTGAAGGATCTAGTTTTGTTCTCTTTTCTTTTGGAACATGTATGTACACAAGGCATCCAAATATTCAGAAATGGTTGACTTCTGGTTTCTCTCCTGAGAAAGCTTCTTCTGGAGTCTTGTTATCCAAGACATGGTGAGGTGCTATGTTTTGTACATACACAGTTGCTCTTGCGGCTTCTGCCCATAAGTACATTGGAAGGTCTTCGTCATGAACCACTGCCTGTGTTGCTTCCATTATCGTTATGTTCTTCCTTTCTGCAACGCCATTTTGTCGAGGATTATAAGGATTGCTAATCTCCCTCTTAATACCAGATTCTCTGCATAGGTCTCTGGAGCTATCTGAAGTGAATTCACCGCCATTGTCTGATCGTAAAGTCTTGATCTTCTTTTCGGTGTGATTCTCTACCAAGGCTTTGAATTCCTTGAATTTATTGAAAACTTCAACTTTGCTTTTCAAGAAATAAATCCATGTTTTACGAGAATAATAATCTATGAAAGAAACATAGTATGCATACCCACTTAAAGAGTTGGATGACATGGGGCCGCATACATCTGAGTGGCCTATCTCCAAAATTTCTTTCGCCTTGCTTTCACTGCTTGGAAATGGTTTCTTTCCATTCTTCCCCTGTGCACATCCTTTGTAAATGCCTTCATGTTTCGCTTGAATCTCGGGTAGACTTGATACTACCTTGCTTGCAATTGGTAGTGCACTATAGTATGCATGTGCAAGCCTTCTATGTCATAGTTCGCTTGGTTGGATAGAGTCATGAACCAACGATTGTTCTAGTTGTCCCTTTAATTTGTACAGACCTCTCTCTTGCTCCGCAATTATTGTTGCATCATCTATTGTCTTGCGTCTTAGCCGCATGAGTACTTGGCCATCAACAAATGCAACACAAAAGCCTTTAGCATCTAGAGCTGAGATGGAGAGGAGATTCTTCTTCAAATCTGGTATGTAGAGAACATCCTTCATCTTCATTGACTTCCATGAATCCAACTTGTAAGAAGCTTCTCCACTCCCTTTGATAGGATACTGGTAGTCATCTCCAAGTTTCACCTTGTGAGGTGACTCATGTTCTAACAAGTTGATAAAAGATTCTTTGTACCCTATCATGTGTTTGGACGCTCCATTGTCTACAAGCCAACCATTGCTCCATGGGTGACACTACCTGTAAGAGATGAAATCAAAACATATTCTTCATCACTTCAAGAATCTTCTCTTATCCTTTTCTTTTCTAGTTCATCTTCTTCAACAATGTGAGCATGATGCTTCCTTCTCTTGTTTGCTCTTGAGAAAGCCCTGTTTCTAGGGAAGTCTCTTGCAAAGTGGCCTTTCTCATCACATGTATAACATCTGAGACTAGAGAAGTCACGTTTAGATCTATGAATCTTTTGGAATCTTTTAGGCCTTTTGTGAGGGTGATCCTCCCTCTTGTTTCTATCCCTCTTTGTATGAGTTGTTAAGGCTTGATCATTAGCAGCTCCCATCTTCTCTTCTCTTGATACTAGTCAAGCTTCTTCTTGGGTGCACTACTCCCACAATCTGCTGAACTTGATAAGTTTCTTTCTAGCACATATTCCACGGATAAAAAAAGTCCCATGATTTTGGAAGGGCAATTAATGTGGTCGTTACTATCTCTCCTTCTTCAACATTCTCTTCAATGGCTTCAAGTTGCTCCTTGATTTGAGAGACCCTTGAGAAGTAACATTGGATAGTCTCTAAGCCTTGGATCTTCACATTCTTGAGTTGATTCCTCAAGGTCATCTTTCGGTTGATGTTTTTCCCTTCATATAGCTCGTTCAAAGCATTGAACATCTTCTTGGGAGTCTTCAATGAAGAGACATGAGGAATGAGATGATCTTTGATGGAATCCACAATAATCCTCTTGCCTCTAATTATGTTCTTTTTGTGAGTAGCCTTGGCCTCTTCTCCCTCTGGTTCTAGAACCTCCTTAGTGGCATACTTGTCCAAGTCATTCTCTTCTAGAATAAGAGAAATTCTATAATTCCATGCTAGGAAATTGATCATTTTGATATGAGAACCTCAAATGGAAATAACAAAGAAATAGATCTTACCAATTTGAGGTGCCCAACCTGCTTCTTGAACTCGCTGACCAAGGGTTTGATAGAGAAACCCTAATTTTTCAAACTTGGAATCTTGAAATTATGCCTGGATAGAAAGATGCGCCTCCTTGAGGTGAATTGTCCAATGGTGTCATTTTCCCAGATTGGTGGATGGAAGCTCCAAAAATATGATGCCCTAGTTTCTTTCAACAGTAGTGATTAAGTTAAAAATGAAACTTCTCTGCTTTGGAATCTGCTTCTACCAAAAGATGCGGCTCCTTGAGCCGAGTTAGATTGACCTTCTTTTCTGGAAAATTTGTGGAGAAAAGTGTCGGATCTTGGAAGCCCTAGTTTTCGTAGTTGCATAGTGCCTTCTTTCAAGGTAGCTCTGATACCATGTTGAGTTTGCACTTTAATTCGAATACCTTAGATCTTTAATCTAAGGCAATAGGATCACTGAAAGATATACAAGCACAGCATAAAAGAAAGACACAGATTTTATCCTGGGAAACCACAAGGGAGAAAGCCTAGCAACTTCTTCTGTATAGATTCGTCACTTAGTGCAATGTCAGACAAAGATAGAAAACCCAAAGATAAGATAACTTCTGCAGTTTCGTCTTCTTCTTCCCCAACAAACTTGTCTTTCTCACACTTGGAGCGAACTTGCTTGATCTTGTAGCGTATCCAAATGAGGGAGAGCGCCTCCGTATTTATATCCTTCAATTGGGTGACCTTTTGCCCCAACAGGGTCGACTTCTCCTAGGGAGACTCAAAGATACATTTTACACTTATATTTTTGGGGACTATTGCCCCGGCTTACAACTGAGGTTTTACCTCAACTCTTACATGATCAATTACATCAATGACATCCCCGATCGGAGGAAAAACATCTCTGAAAAGTACAATATAATAATAATAATAATACAAAGAATATCTTCCAAGGTTGCAGTTTCAATAACAATTAGTACTGATAGTCCACCATCACTTTATTACCTAAATCTAAAAGGTCTTCAATCTACATATTTTATTTTTATATTAAACTTTGCAAGAAGAGATTCGTAGTCTTATTAGGGAGTCCCACTTTTTGTGGGAGAAGAGCTAGCCTAAAGTGAGGAGGACGACCACTCAATGACCAGGGGTGGTGTCCTCAAGGCCCAAGGGTTTGTACTTGGAGATTGGACATATCTTTTGTGGAGAATTTGGAAATAACAACTCTCATAGCCTCGTAAAATCAAAACAAAGATACATGGCTAAGATTCAAGATTTAATTAGTTATATAAAGTTGCCCTAAATGGAATTTGTAGCAAAATACCTGGAGTAAGTAAAAGTCTACTCCAAACTAGTCCAATAGCAGGAATGCATCTATTAACTATCCACAAGGATATTCATTTTAATTTTGACCATATGCGTTAATAGTGAAAAAAAATTCTACAACAACCCAAACGATGAAATATTAATTATTAATATCAATGGTTTATTTAATATGCTAGTAGCCTAGCCCATAATACCCACCCCCATCCCTCTTCCCAACTTTCCCAATATTCTTCAAGCATTCTATTGATGATAAATTCTGAACAGTCTCGTTGGCACATCTTTGGTAAATAGGATTTCCAGAAAGCATTCATAGCAAAGTAAATGTAAACACATTACACAGAACAGATGATAAAAGGTTGTGTAGTATGGGTACCCGTACCCAGGGGTAAAGTGTACATGCCCTACCAGTACCTATATTGAGTACTTAGGTATTTGCAAGGCATTTCCCCAACCGTACCCCTTACTGGATCCACGTAATCGATACAACGTTATAAAAAAAGAGATATTTACATGATAAATAGTACGACGTACCTCGTGGTTGGGTACTGTTACCACCTAAGTTGTACTTGGTGGATTTTTCAAGCAAGACGACTAAGTGGAACAAGTATACTTGTTCATTCTGCAAAGTTCAAAATTTTGCCAGGCTTATTCTGGGAGTCTGTTGAAAAGTTTTTGTAACACATGTTCATACCCCCTTGGGGAAATTGTAAAAAATGTGCTAACATGGTTAATTTTTATAAAAGGCTCGGCTTCCTAGACTTGGGCATCAAGCCGACTAGCCCAAAGTGTTTTTTTTTCCCTCGATAATTATTGGTTGTTGAACAAACGACTAATAATTTCTTAGTTTTACATTCACACCTCCAAAGCTGGGGTAGTCGTCTTGGTTGTTAAGCCTTAGGAGGTTACTAGAGCCTATATGTCAGTGTTTATAAACGAGCTAGGCATTCGAATTAAGTCGTATGGACATGTGCTAGGTCCCCCTAGAGTTTCGTCCGATTCCGAGAAAAATAAAATATTTCCGTTTTTTAAGCCAATTATTAATGGTTTAATTTAAAAACTTGAAAATGGCATAAAAACTTGATCCGGAAACAGAATTTGGTGTGGGGATGCTCGTTTTGACACTCGGAGCATATTTACCCCAGGGCCACTTTACATGAGTTTCGAGTAGCTAAAACATCTCATGGAGCATTATTCAGCTAAAAATGCATCAAAGTGACATTTAATTGTTAAAAGTGCATCAATTTGGCAAAAAAGGACAAAATTGAATAAGTCAAAATTCAATCTTTTTAATGTTAAATTGACATGGCAAAGGGTCCCATGAGGTTAGTAACTTATTCACCCACTTTGATTTTAATTTGTGAGACGAATGGTCATGAGGAGGGTGACGTCAACTTCAAGTTTGTGTTCACTCTAACCATTATGTGTTGCGTTAGCAAAAGAGGTGGGCCCCCTTTCATACTTATACCTTGGATTTGGTATACCATGTTTTACCTTGGATAAAGGGGGTGCATGATATTGGTAAAGCATTCGCATGAGATAGGGAGTGTGACGTCAAACCTTATGTGGAATGTGGTAACATGTAAATGAGTGGACCCCTCATCACTTATGCATTACTAAAACTTTGGTTTAGCTTAAAGTCTATTCACCATACATCAAAGTTTGGACAGGGCGAGTATTTTATTGGTAAGGATTGCTCACGTCATATTGAGTCGTATAATCACGTGAACATGTGAAGCATGCGATTTGGAGTGTGGCGAGTTGGCTTGGTTGGTAGAGTGAGATCGCCTAGCACATTTGAGGTGGCACCTTCTCCATACCAACACTTCAATTGAGCTCAAAATCAGCCCACTGATTCCTCAGATCACTCAAGCTCAACTGAGCTTGATCTTCAGTGTTGGTGATGCCCCCTAGGTCTCTCATTTCCAATTTAATCAGGGCACTTCTCCATTGTAAGGATCGAAAGGTGGAACCTCTGCTTGTATACATTGTAATAGTTTTCTTGAGTATTGTAAATAAAAGGATTTGGAGGCAAATTTCTGTGGGGGATATATGGATGTTTGAATGGAGTTTACTCTACATTAGTGAGGTAACCTATATTTGTTTTCATGCTTGCATATGTTTGGGATTAACTTGCTTTCAAAAGGAAATGGTCTTTTTGTAAAGATAAAAGGTAATTCTTGATAGGATACTCTTTTATTGTAAGTCGAAGAAAACTAATTAATATATGTATAATTTCATTTTTGGATCTACATTGTTGTTGTAGTCTTTTTTTGTTTACACATGTATTTTTAATCCCCATTGTCAGTGTTGAGAATCTTTTGCATGAAGCCAAAGCGGGAGTATTGATGAGCGAATGTGCTCTACCTTTCCTTCAATAAATTGGAAAATAAGTTGTCCCTCTAATCTCACCAAGGAGGCGTTTTCTCTCCTTTATTTCTTGCTCTACTATGGGTTCTTCAACTTTTTATCCACAAATTTCTTAAAAAATTATTTTAGTTACAAACATTTCCATATTAGATCTATCATCTAAAGTTATATCAAAAGTAGATCTAATGTCTAAAAATTTCTAGTTCTAGTTTGCTTCAAGGTGCATTTAAAATTCTAGATTTGGTTACGTTTCCCTTTTTCCGCAAGTTTAAAATTTTGAAAATTAAAAAGCTTGTTGAAGGAGTTTTGTGCGTTTTAAATTCTTATCTAGCATTTTATTACTTTAGATTTGCTTGCTATTATCTTCAAGAGGCAAGCAAAGATCCTAAGAAGGCAAGCTTCCTAGTTTGCCTTACTTAGTCATTTCTTCTAGTTTTACTTAGATTTTTAATCATTTTTTTTCAAACTTTTTTTTTGTAGATTTTCCCCAAGACACTCTTAAAGTGTTTGTGGGTGTCTTTCACCTTCTTTTCGACGTTGTTTTTTACAGGTTTACAAGAAAAGAGGAGGAAACTCTGGCAAATTTTCGCAAAAGTGAGCGAAAGGAAGACACGCGAAGATCTCCCTTGCAAAAAAAAGTTAATTTTTCAATAAATTGTAAGCTTTTGGATCCAAAATATAAGGACCAAAGCGCGTTTCTTCTATGGTATAAAAAAAAAAAAACAAGGCTTGTGGAGGCTCATCAGAGCCCGGTCCCCACCCCCCCTGAGGGAATTTGCGTCGACGTCCTTTTTCATGATTTTTATGTTGTTAGGTAGTTTGTTGCTTTCTTGCATTATTTCAATGCTTCTTTAAGTTTTTTTATTTGCAAAGTAATTTGAATACTTACCCACTGCATTACACCGAAGTACCGAAAGGGAAAAGATTTGAGCAATGTAGTAATTAGAGAACTTTAATTTTTAAGCATTTTTTAGTTTAAAAATAAACCCCCTTCCTTTCCCGATTACAGGTTCATGGATAAGGGCTTTCCCGATTACAGGAAATAGATCTCTTGGGATTTACCATTTTTTTAATTAGAAAATTTGTTCAAAAACACTTAAAATTTACAAGGCCTTCATCCTCGTATGCTCTACTTCCACTGCAACTTTGTCTAATCAGTTGGTAGTATCAGAAAAGGGTTTAGGTGACTAGTAATTACTCTAATTTTTAACTAATCTCCCTAAACAACGAAAATCTAGCGTTGTGTTTTTCTACGTGTGGGAAAATTGTACAGAGGAAGCGGGAACCACTTAGGCTACATCCTTGTTGGTGTAGTGTTGAACGTGTGCTACCACACTGTGTGAGTCTGGACATATTCCCTGTACCTTCGTGGTATATCGGGTATCCCCCTCCCTGCTAATAATCTAGATAATTACCAGATTAATAAAACCGACCAACAATTAACCCACTCCTTAATCAACTCATCTAATAAATCTTAAAACTTACCAATGAGACACTGCAATACTTTCACTAAGACCACAGCAGCAACCCTTATACACAAGCACTCCATATTCAATTGGCACTGCTCTTCCGCATTTTTATGGTTAAATCAATTTCTGTGTATTGTCATGAATGGCGTTTTATCAATGTTGTTATTATAACTCATTTGCAGTAACTCATTCTAAAAGTTTTAATTAATTTCACATTAACTCCTAGTATCAATCATTTCTTTCGTAGAGTAAAAACCTTAGATTTTACTTTTCATAGGGACCACCCCCCTTGGCTTTGCTAGGAGTTGGCCTAGATGGAGGAGTCGAGTATCAAGTGACAGCACTTGGCTAGGGCTTTCCCCCAAGGTCGCACCCAGTAGCTTCAAGATTTATAACACGTTACCCGAGGTGCAAATTAGGCAGCAACAGGTACTTCAAGGGTAAGTTGTGAGAGAAAAAAACACTCTTTTAATGAAATAATTTAATAAAGAAAGTTAAAACACTACCTCCAGTTACTATTGATGAGCAAAAGCCTCAACTTGATGGCCATCTAGGGTGCTCGCTGATAGAGGATCTTAATGATGTTGAGAATGTTGATGACATGGTGTGAGGAAGCCAAATCAACTATCTTCTTCATTTTTTACTATTTTGAACTTTTTCTATTTCATGTCTGGAAATGCCATTAGGCAAATTTTGAATGTAGCATGAAAAAAGGATTCATGGAGTCATGGAAATATAACTAAGTAGCATGGGTACCTGTACCTGGGGGTTAGGGACGCGTACCAGTACCAAGTACCTATACCGTCGTACCCAGTATAGAAACGGGTACTCCTAGAAGTACCCAGTACTTTGCACTGTCCATTCAGGTACTAGTACTCCAAAAAAGGAAAAGTACCCTGATTTTGGGTGCTTCCAAGGTACTTCGGTACTCCAAAAAAGGAAAATTACCCTGATTTTGGGTACTTCAAGGGTACTTCCAAGTTTCAGCCCATTTATCTCAGCGTGCAAACATCAAAATCCAATTTTTTTTTAAGTTTTGAAGTGAAGAGGGGGAAGGGTATGGTGGGGCCCTCTCCCAAAGCCTTAAAGCTTACTAAGAGCTCAAGCCTTGACCATTTTCTTTTATTATTGGTAGTTGCATTGAAGTTTGGAGGCCATGGGTTGCATTTGTGAGCTCAGTTCAACAGTGAGTCCTTATGATTTATCATCTAAGAAATGGCAATAGCCCATTTAAACAAGAAACATAGTATACTTCAGCTTCCACTATAACTGACCAATAGCTGGCTTGTGTTTGGCACGGTAGTATGTGGCTGATTGGCATATTGCACATCAGCGTATTGTTTTGTTTTAGCACAACATATTTATTTTGAGTAAAACTCGTGTTATTTACCATGCACAGCTAGTGAGTCAGTGACCCATTTGGAATCCCATAGATTATCACATTTGTGCTTACCAGAATACTCTCGTTTGTTTTATAGATTTATATGCATTTTCTATCACCGATCTAAGCCTGAATGCTTGTGATATTGAGTCCTTTGTCCTAATTGTTCCATCTTCATCTACTTAATATGGAGTGAATAGAAACTAATTTCTTAGCTTTGAATTGGGGCAGGACAGTAAGTCATTTGGTATTGAAGGTTACCATAAGAGTTCATTCCTTCAAAACACTATAAATGCATCTTAATATTACTTGTTTTCCCATGCTTATGTGCAAGTAAGTTGAAAGTTGAAACTCAAACACCATAAGACAAAATTCATACTTATAAAAGTTATGTTTTATCTCAAATTCTCATGATATTTAGTACTTTCCAGATTTACTTTGTGACTATCTTATGCTTAAAGCACTCAAAGATTATATTTTGAGGATGATCATACTGCTCCCTATTAAAACAGTTCATTGATTTTTTCATAACAACAATCTATTAAGAAAGTATTTCAGATCTGTTTTGTTCATAACAACAGTATATTTAAGAAAGTATTGTAGTTTACTGTTTACTTGTTGACCAATTAACACTGAAAAAAAAACTTAATAATAAATAGTAAATACTAATATATAATATAATTTATAAACTTGAAAATTATATATATATCTATATATTAACTACAGTACCCCGACGTACCCAAGCACCCTACTTCAAAAAGTGGCATACCCGTACCCGTACCCATCCCAGTACCCAAGTATCCTGGCAACCTTGAAATATAATATTATTGATTATATAACTTCCAGTCTTCCACTTGATATCTACTATAATTTATCAAATTTTATGTCTCATTTTCAATGTGAATGTTAATTGTTCAATGAATCATTGAATTATGAATCACGATTCATAATTTATAAAAAAATCTGAAATATGCATGTGACTGTGACATGTTTTACTTTTATTTTATATATATATAGATAGAGAGTACCCCCGACGTACCCAAGTACCCTGTTTCAAAAAGTGGCATCCCCGTCCTTGTACCCATCCCTGTCCCCAAGTTTCCCGGCAACTTAGATAAAAGGGCATGAGTATATATAATAAACACATTACATGAAACAGATAATAAAATAGCATGAGTGTATATAATAAACACATTACATGAAACAGATGATAAAATAGCACGAGTGTATATGATAAATGTATGTTGCCCACAATAGCATAAGGAAAAGATTGATGATACAACCTTGTAAGTCAAAAATTTCAACTTAATCATTAGATTCTCAGCTTCATCAGCCAAGTCATCATGCTCAAACATCCTTGCTCCAAAACTAGACTCCACATGATTTATTAATAGGCTCTTATCTTCAGACATTTGGGATGCTTTCTCCTCGGACACTTTAAATAGGTTGACATCAACAAAAAAACCTGATAATGAAAGCACAACAATTAGCCTTTGATAAATTATGCTCCATAGATTATGCTCCAAGGGAATATGATAACAATAAAAGAAATGCAAAGTAAACCAACAACACAAGTAAAAAATGCGACATATTAACATCTAGATGGAGGTGGAATAAAGAATTTTCTGTGATTAAGTATGCTGAAACCATATACCTCTACAAATCTCAACATTTCAACCTACAGAGGAGCATCAGTTAATAAACCAAAAGTTCTATAAAATATAATTTTAGAGAAACTTGCAGGTGAACCCTTCAAATCTTTGCAGTAGTATCATATGAAACTCCAAACAAGGGAAACCATAATGAATAGAAAAGCACAGGAAAAGATGGGAAATATTCAGAGCAGCAAGAAAAATTTGCCTTCTCCAAATAAGAATTCAGAAATGGGGAAGTACATATACAAAAGCATTCCAGAAAGCTTACATGTGCTTCTATATAATACTGTGAATATTGTTAGTTTTTGGGGTTTTACTCTGAATGACCTTACACCATGTTTCAGGTGCCTCATGAGATTTGGGGTACATGGTGTACGTTCAGCCCCTGCATGATCCGAGATGGATTGGGACAGGGAAGATGGTCAATGATGGATTTGCAAACTGGAGAAAGTTTGCTCAATGATTGCTTGACCTCAGTTAGGTGTTGGCTTGGTTTTCTTCACTTAGGCATTGGAGTTCTCTTGTTTGCTTGGTGGATGCTTTCATGATGGCTACATGGACAAGTACACTTGCTTGGAGAACACTCTACTTGGGAAGAGGAGTGATGTGCATACTGGAGGAGAACATCAAGCCCTAGATGTCATGGAATTGATTGGATTCCTACTCAGAGGCTTGAGGTTGCCTCTAGGACGCCTAGGATGCGATACTGTTCTTGCTGGGGCAGCTGATGCAGTGGAGTAGATTGCTTAGAAGGATCGATCAATCGAGTCCATAGACGCTTGTGATGGAGAAAAGTGGAGATACCTTGTGTGTTGCATGAATGGATTCCTTATTGTGTATGACATCACCTTGAAGCATATGGCATTTGTACTTTCGAGTAGAGTGCTTCACTTGTGTTGTGGCCTGCAACTGCTCATTGGAGATTTTCTCCATTTTCAAAACTTCCATATCCAAATTTGATTTTCACTGTTCAGCCATCCATGTTCTTCATGCATTTTTTTACAGCTATTATATGTCTTGATGATTTGATATAAATAAAAATACAATTTGTTAAGTGATCTGACATCATGATTCATCATTGAGAAACTAAGGGCTATTTTGCTGCTTCTATTGCTGTTGTTTTACTGTCGTTATAACTGTTCTAAAAGTGAGTTTTCAGGAGGGCTGAAACTTATCCTGGTTGTTTGGTACCTTTTCTCCTTGGATTGTCTAGAAGATTGGACTGTTTATACACTATTTCATAAAATCCTTGAGGCTGAAAATTCACAAGGTCAAGATCTAGAAAACCTCTTGTCAAAGAGGTGAAATTTATGTTTTGCATTAAAATCAAAGAAAGCAATTTTCCACAGAAATTTCAACATGGTATCATAGTTTCTTTTGGCTAAGATCACTATAGAGTAAGAGCGAGCTTGTATTTCAGCTAGATATTACTTGGGAGAGATACTTAACCTTGTAGAGGTTGGTTGATTTCATGCCCTACGTTGCTTGGGAGAAGCATTTGAACCTTTGAAAGGGAATTATTTCTACTTCATTTACTATTGATTGTGCACTTGAGACTTGTTCAAGGTGTCTAAGGTGACTCTCAATTTTAGAGCATGACAGGTTGGATAGAGCTTCCAATTTTATTCCATGGAAGCTCAGGCTTCATATTCTTAAGGAGGAGGTCAATCTTAGGGAGCAAATAAGAAAGAGATTCTAGAACCTATTGATCTATGATAGTTGGCTGCCCATTGGAAGAAGAAAGCGAAAGTGAAGACAATCATTATTGATTCTTTAAGGATCATTTCATCTCACACATTTCAAATAAGAAGATGTCTCTTTGATTGAGTTAATTTAGAACTCGTGCTTCTTGATAGTTGCTCTTGGAGACCAGTTTTCAATCTTTTGCATGAGCAAGAAAAATACTATGGTGAATTATTTGACCAAGAACAGTTTGTTGCTATTGGGACAAAGGTAGATAATAACCAGGGGTTAGTGTCCATTGTGTTACACCTCTTTCACTAAGAGGTGAATGTTGATCAACCTTTCCTACATGAAATTTGTGGTTGCACCATAGATCAATGGTCAGAGATTCTTCCAGCAGCACCAGATGGTCTATGGTCCTTGATATGCCTCGCCAAAGACAAAACATGACCCCCTAGTGTTGTGATATCTCTAACCTTCATTTTTGCTTGGCATGTTTTCTTGCATAATAATATGTTCTAACATGAGATATTACTTATATGCTTTCATAATGACTCACATCCTTAATTATTACTTGTTAGTCTAACCTTGGTGTTTCTCTTTGAAATAAATGTGTTATCTCGATCTTGATATGTACCTTAATGAACTAAGTCGAGTGATTTTCCTACATCTCACAGCATATTTTACCTAGTCATTTCTCATTTTGCTAGCCAATTCACCCATCCCTTTCATATTCCCCATTGTGAATAATCATTATCAATAACGACATATTGTCTCACTACTATTCCAATGTATGAATGCCTCAAGTCAAAGTCAAAAAGAGTCTTGTACTCTCAAAAAAGGAAATTGTTGATAAATCAAATGTAAAGAAAAATATATTGGCAAATACTCCCCATCGCAAAAGCCTTCCCTTGTCCTAGGTTGTCTCAGATAAATCTAAAGAAAAAAGGGACTAAGCCAATGAAAGCACTAAGCAAAAAGTGCAAATAAAGATCACCAAAGTCAAAGAAACAAAAAAAATGATCACAATATGAAGGCATGATGATGGATGACCCATGACAACACTTCACTAGGGGAACACTTTCCTAGGTACAAAAATCAACATTGCCTCTTACCGAGGAAGGTGTTCTGCACCACACCCAACTTGTCTCTGAAATGAATGAACTTACCTCTTCCAAGAGACTTTGTCAGGATATATGCAACCTACTCATCAATGGAAATGTGTTGTGATTCCACAGCTCCTCTCTGAACATAATCACAGATGAAATGGTATCTGATCTCAATATGCTTTGACTTGTCTTGAAATACAGGACTCTCAGAGAGTTGGATGCAACTCTGCTTGTCACATTAAATCATTGTAGGCCTCAACTCCTGATCAAATAAATCCACCAATAACTTGCGAAGCCACAGTGCTTCACAACTTTTCTGAAATCCTTTAGGTATTCATCTATGGACACTATCTCTTTTTGCAAAAGAGATCCCCTCAAGTCATGCATACTGGGGGCCTTTGAAGCCATTACCAGCAGCTATAATAGCATCCCACATAGATTGGTAATAAGAAGAGCAGGTAGCATTGAAGGGGATATAAGCATCATACCACCATCTAGCTATGTACTTATAGGGAACTTCTTTGTATTTCTTCTTCCAGTGGTTATCTAAGGTGGGATGAACTTGTGTTGGAGGCAACTGAGAAGCGTTGGCACTAGCAGAGGATGTAAAATAGCTTTGAATGCCACCCTTCCTTTTTTATTTACCCTTCTCTTGTGTAGTCTCAGAGGGTGCAACATATTGAAAAAGATCCCTATAATCGGTAGAAGGGATAGATGAAGAGCCTTCAATTGAACCAGGAGCATAGGTCCCACCCATCATTTCAGCAAGCCTCCTCTTCTTTCCTACTTCTTCCTCTATCTCTCTTTGCCTAGCCTTACTCTCTTCAAACTTCTTAAATTGTTCTTGCATATCAGCTCTAATCTGTCCAATAACATCTAGTGGAGCTTCACATGCCTTCACTTGGCCTTTATTGGCAGCCAAGTGTTATTTAAGCCTCTAAATTCCCTCGCCCTTAATCAACTTCTTGCAATACTTGCAATACATCACCCCGTCAACAACATCTGCATGGGCCCATGCAGAATCTTTTGCTTTTGGGGCCATTTCTGATAGGCTGAAAGTTGAAACAACAACAAGCAAAATTATAAAATTATAAAATTACTGTTTAAGTCTTTTTATATAATATGAGCCTTGAGGGAAAACTGATAATTAATTTGTTTGCATTTGGTGAACTGTAAATAGAAGTTTTAATTTTTTTATAAAACTTTAATAAACTTACCGTTGATATTGAAGAGTGCACTGCTAACTTGTTGAAGGTATCAATAATAAATATCAGACTTCTTGTACCAGCGTCAAGTTTAACAAAAGCTCTGCAATATTGTATTGTTCCACTGTCCACAAAAAGAATAACTCCAAAGTCCAAACAGACCCCTTCTAGACAATAAATCCTCCACTACCCATGGGCCACGATTATGCAATAAATCCTCCACTACTTGCCAGCACCCTTCTTGTGAGTCTCAACTCTCCAACCGGCAACACTAAACAGTCCAGAGTCCAAACTTCCAAATGGCAAAGACTCTCCAAACTTCAAACTTCAAACTTCAAACAAAAAAAACAAAAGGTGGGTGTCACCGTGTGACTCGTGAGTGAGTGTGTCTTGTAGTTGGGTTGGGTTGGGTTGGCAGGGTATTAGGTTAGGTAAAATTAAAATAAAAAACAAAACAATAAAAATTAAAAAAAATACATGATGTCGGGTTGTAAACTGGCCGGTCTAGGTCATAACTCGGCCATTCAGACCGGTTTGGTAACGAACTGGTCATCGATCCGGTTTACTTGTTGGTTTGTACCAGTTTGGTACCAAACCGGTGAACCAGCCGGTTCCGAAACCGGTTCAACCGGTTTTTAAAACTATGATTAGGACATCAAGTAATAATTTCAGAAAAAATTTTAAGTAATTAATCATTGCAGGTTTCACTGTTATCATTATTTACATGGTCATTTCATTGACTTTACATAATTCTGGAATTTTTTGTTAAAAATGTCCTTGGGTACTTAATGAATGGCAAGATGATGAACCATGGTTTAAATCATAGTGGAAAAAATCGACATCGGCAAAAAATCGATGAGGGTCTAGAAAACAACTTCTCAGCAACATCAGCCAAAAAATTGGCAAAAATCAGTAAATCGTGGCAAGCATTAAAAAATGCAAATTTTGTACTTTAATAGGGTCAAAATTTGCTTATCGAATTTTTCCCCTATTTGCCGATTTTCCCAATTTTTTCTCGATTTTTGCTGATTGTTTTCGATTTTTTCGAGCAGTGAGAAATAATGGCATTTTTTCGGAACATCGCTGATTTTCGGAGATTTTTTCCACTATGGTTTAAATTGCATAGGTTATGTGAATGGTTAATATTTCATAAACTGATCTCGAGTAATCACACATCACACATATCATATCTTGAATGTTTATGGTCTATGAATCTTCTAATCATTTACATTCTTGAAGTCACTAACATGTACAAGTGTTTTATTAACTTCATTTTTCAGTGCCTCTTTAGTATTACATGCTCATAGATTATATGTCTAAACATTAATCAATTAAGTTTGTAAAGAAAAGATTTAATCCCATCTTTGTTGTAGTGATTCTAATAACTACAATTTAGTTGGAGTTCTTAATAAATTGGGTGACACCCTTTTGCTAAGACTTCACTCTCTCCAAGAGGGCCTCATTCAACCAAACACTCAAACTATTAACTATAAACTTGCCATCATTGGATTATGTCATTTGTAGATGATTTGGGTCAATTAGCCAAAAATATGTTTAAATGTGAATTTTGATGCTATGGTTCATTGTGGGTTTTACCTTTTCTTGAGTATCTTCACTATATCTCCATAAATTATTTTTATTTTATGCATGAGAAAACATTTATTTCTCAGACATACTTTTTTGGTTGATTCACTTGCATTTTATCTAATATCAATAACTTGGAATTTTAACTTGGTACAAACACACATCAACTTGAGATCCTAAGACCTATTCCTTCAACCTCAATCTAGAAACCTTTAGGGAAGCCTCCCTTCGCCTATCTAGAAGGCCTAAAACGTGGGAAGATCTTTGCTAATGTGATAGTGGCAATCATCTTTTGAAGTTACACTTGTAGCACTAGTGGATTAGGACTTTGTGAGTTAGGTGTGAAATCTAGTTGTAACGCATTGCTTTAAAAGAACTTGGTCCTTCCTAAATGCCTTTTGTTTAAGTTGTTTGTGCTCGAGAGAGTATACCAAAGTTTCCAAAGCTTTTGGTTGATCTTGTGCAAGAAAAAATTAAATTGCAATCTTGATCGAAACAACAAGGAGAAGTGGATGTCACTACTCTTATCGGGAGGATGAAGAAGGGTAGAAAAAAAGGATTCAAGATGACAAATGGTACAAATACAAGGAAGGACTTGAGTAAGGTGTGTACTTATGTCAGCCAATGTCCATTGAAGAAAGGAAAGTGTGTAAAACAGGTTGCAACTATGACTATAGCAGTTGTAGAGGAGATTAACTCTGTCATTTTGAGACTGCTTATTCCATGGCTTCCTGGTTATGTTCTAACCATGTGTCTCATATTTGATGTTATGTGTATAATGGAGCTTAAAGACACATGACCTATGACACATCTTTACTCAATGAGATTCAGGAGCTAGACAGAACCATAGCTGTGGAGCTTTGCGATGAGGCCAGTTACCCTGTGAGAGCAATTGGATGCATTTCATTTCATATGCATTCAGGTGATGTACCTAAGTTGAGTGATACTATTTTTCTTCATGGTGTGAAACAAGTTGCAACTGAGCAGTTGTAGATGAGATTAACTCGCATTTTTAGACTGCTTATTCCATGGTTTCTTGTATATCTTCAAACAGTGTGTCTAGTGTTTGATGTTATGTGGATAACGGAGCTTCAAGACACATGACGTATGACACATCTTTATTCAACGAGATACAGGAGCTAGACAGAACCATAGCTTCGTGATGAGGCCAGTTAACCATAGCTCCATTTCATTTCATATGCACTCAGGTGATGTACCTAAGTTGAGTGATATTCTTTTTCTTCATTGTTTGAGGAATAACCTTCTAACAATGTCGTGTATGACGAATGTGCAGTGGACAGTTGCCTTTGAGAGATAGCATTACATCATTAGTGACAGCAATCTAGATAGTGCAAGGACTTTGGCTAGAGAGGGGTAAGGGAGAGTGTGGCCTTTACAAGTTATTTGTTGATCCAGTGGCACTTATACATTCCAATGAGAGGCTAGATGAGTCTTCTAGTTTCGAGGCTAGAAAGCATGTAAGATTGACTAGATCTTTAATGAGGGCAAGTATACCTCCTAGGAGAGATGCTAGTCACGTTGCAATAGCATCTTACATTCGTGAGACTTCCAGCTGTTCAAAGGAGGAGGTGTCATTCCTTTATGGAGGATGATGTTGAATTTTTTCCAGCTTTACAGCAAATAGGAGTATTGTAGAGTACAAGGATAGGGTTAATGGACTCTCTCAGGCGAAGGGAGTTGCCCGTGATGTTACTCAAGGTATCTCAATTGTCAAATATTTGAGGTACACGAGAGGGGTTCTCATATTCATAAGTTGTCGATGGCCTTGCATAGGTTGTTATCTTTACCATGAGCTTTGTATTTTAAGATCACGGAGTGACTTTGAGAAAATTTCTATCTTTGCTTCTTTTACAGATGTGATCCACTTGTCTCGATCTTGTATGGAGATGTGATTGTCTTACAAGGTGTCTTGGAGTCTGGACAACTCATGATGTGGTGTCCTTTGACTTTGGCTTGTGATGATGATTTCAAGCATGAGGATTTTGGCACATTGCTTTTGTTCTATGATTGTATTCCTTCATATTAACACGTGGTCATTGTTCTTTAGAGGATGGAGATGTTGTGATAACATAGTTGACATTTTCTTTACAAGTGACAATGGTTGATTTGAGGACCACGACCAGTACATATTTGCAAGTAGCAGGTTTGGTAGAGTTTTAGAGGGAGTTGACAGATGTCAATATGAACTCTCCTCAAAAAAGCGAGTGTTAGTTTTCAAGTTACTCTAAAAGTGTTCACACCATGTTTGGGGTGCTTCCTTACATTTGAGTCAATGTTGTCAGAACCGAACCGGTGGTCGAACCAGCCGATCTCGGGAACCAGAAACAGACTAGAACTGGACAAAAACCAGGAAACAAACCGGTTGAGTAAAAATACATAAAACATTCATATTTTCAAAAAATACATATATATCCATGTGCATCCATGTGAATTCAACCATTATACACAAATATGCAAAATTTCTCATGTGTATAGCAAGTAAGAGTGTATAAAACCAAAATAGCATCAACTACAAATACATATCTAAAGAAAAGTAAATCAACAAAGAGGTTATAAATGGCCTCTAAAGTCAAAATATAAGCATATGACTGTAGTCTAGACTCAGAACTAAACCGGTGGTCGAACCAGCCGATCTCGAGAACCAGAACCAGACTGGAACTAGACAAAAACCAGGAAACAAACCGATTGAGTAAAAATACATAAAACATTCATATTTTCAAAAAATACATATATATCCATGTGCATCCATGTGAATTCAACCATTATACACAAATATGCAAAGTTTCTCATGTGTATAGCAAGTAAGAGTGTATAAAACCAAAATAGGATCGATTACAAATACATATCTAAAGAAAGGGGTGGCAGGCGCGGGGGGGGTCATTTTTGATCCCGACGGAAAAACTGAACATTCCTTTGCTTGGGGGTTAGGGATCAGGACCAATAACGAAGCAGAATGGTTGGCCTTGCTCCAAGGTCTGCGTTTTCTCCAGGCCAAAAAACTCCGCAAGGCCTTAATTTTTGGCGACTCCAAACATGTCATTTCCAAAATAGTAAATGGTTACCCTTCGGGAGCTGTTAGATGTCGACGCCTGTATAATAAAGTCAAATCTCTATGGCACCACACCTATCAGCCTTTGCACATCCTTAGAACCAACAACAAAGCCGCTGATGCCATGGCTAACATCGGGGCAACCCTTGCGCAAGGAGTTTATAAACAGGATGGGGATCCTCCCTCCCACATCTATATTCCTTAATGACTCAGGCAACATACATTTGGCACACATTATTCTTTGG
>LPNX010900221.1:269463-319963 GCA_001517045.1 Pseudotsuga menziesii | reverse complement strand
AAAAAAAAATACATATCTAAAGAAAAATAAATCAACAAAGAGGTTATAAATGGCCTCTAAAGTCAAAATATAAGCATATGACTGTAGTCTAGACTCTAGAATCTACAATCTAATGATTCTAATCATAAATTAGAATTATCTAAGTCCTCATTCTCAGACTCAAAGTCATCATCTACATCCTCAACATGAGCATGTCTTGATTCCCCTAGGCCTGAAGGCACTTGTCTAACTGCAACATCAATGTTCACAACCTCTTGTTGTCGAAGAGGGCCCAAGTCCATCCAAAACTAAATGTGATTGATATGAAGGGTGGGAGCCTCCTTTTATAACATTAGAAGGGTCGTGGGTCAATTAAACAACTCACATGTGGAACCTATTTTTTATTTTATTGAAAGAATTTGAAATTAGTGGTTTTTGGGGGTCCTTGGTGTTTCTGTACAGAACTTGCCCGTTTTGTACTGAACCGGCCGATTTGGAGAAGACCGGGCGGTTTTGTAGGGAACCGGCCGGTTCAACCTTGAAACCAACCAATTTCGTATGGAACCAGCCAAAAACAATTTGAGTGCGTGATTTGACTCGATGAAGCTTGTAAACCGGTCCAACCGACGAGTTTTTTCAAAACCAGTTGGGTTCTGATAACATTGATTTGAGTACATGGTGCATGTCCATCCCCTCGATTTTACAAGATGCATTGGTGCATAGCAGATGGTCTATGATTGGTTTGCACAATGGAGATATCTTGCTCAATGATTGTTTGACATCAATCAGGTGTTGTCTTAGCATTATTCCATTAAGCATAGGAGTTCCCTTAATTGCTTGGTGGATCTCTTATGATAGCCACATGTAGAGGTTCATTTGCTTGGAGAATGCCCTACTTAGGAGGAGAAGTGTTGTGCATACTATAAGAAGGAATAAGGCCTTCGATGGCATGGGGTTGCTTGGATCCATGTTCGAAGGCTCAAGAGTGGCTCCAGGGACATCTAGGTTGTGACAGTGATCTTGTAGGAGACAGTTGCCCAGTGAAAGTGTTGCCCACCTATTTCGACTAGGTGGCAACTCCATGTACATAGTTGTGCAAATTGTACATTGGAAAAATCTGAGGATTTTTTCACTTCTGCAGGGCAATTGCCCCTTTGTAAAATGAAATGTCCGCTCCCCTGCGTGGGAAAATTAATGTAATTTTATGTACTAGTGTGAGTCATATGATATGGATGACACACCATGGAACTGGTTGTTAGGGAAGTCCCCTCATCGAGTGTTTTTTCCCTTTCCAATTGATCTTGTTGTATAAACGATTTTAATTGGTTTGGTTTTTCACTCAAAATCCTCCAAAGTGGTGACGGGCGTTCTAGTAGTCAAGTCCATGGGGTGGCTAAGGGTTCAAAATGTTATTCATGACCATGCTAGACATTTGTATAGAGTCTTGCGGAGTTTCGTTATGTTGTTGTATTTTTATTTTTATTTTTTTCCAGTTAATTAATTTCACCCCTTGGTGGTTAATTAACTGAGTTTTGATGTGATAATGTAATTGCTCAAGCATGGCATTTTGTAATAGGGGCTATGAATGCAAAGTAAAATTGCTATGAAACCCCCTAAGCCACTGCTTCGAGTCCCATGTCATTCTGATGAGTGGTTGAGGAGATAGACCATTTTTGTCTAAGCAAGGTCTATTTTTCCTAGGGAATTAATTAATTTCCCTAAGTCAAAAATTCACATTATTTGATTTTGAAGGAAAAAATCAAATAATGCCATGGTAATTTTGTTTGGGGGTTGTTAAGCCTAGGAAAATTTTATTCCCAATTTTTCCACCCCCCCATGGCCAAGATATTAATTTTTCCAATTTTATTTTTAATTTTTCCCAAGTCAAATTGGAAAATTTTAAAAATTAAATTAAAAAATTAAATCTAAGGTGAAGTATATTTTTAGCCTAAGTCTAAGGTTAAAAATTTTGGATGCAAAAGATTAAAGTCAAAGCCATTTTTGGCCAAGCCACCAAGTAAAAATGGGGGCGCTCAAGCTAAGAGCACGCCAAATGAGGGCGCTAGTGGAAAAACCTCACTAAAGGAGGCGCTAGCACATATGTGGAGGGCTTCTACATTAAGAGGGGCGTCACCATTTAAGAAGGGCCCACGCTAACTTGGAGGAAGCACTAAATATAGTGGGCGTCAATATAAAGGAAGGGCGCTAGCCCAATTTGGAGGACGTCAAGGTAAAAATGGGGGCGTCCAACCACATTTAGTGGAAAACCCTCACTAGTGGGGCGCTATACTATGTAGGGAGGGCGTCTACCATATGGATGCCTCATGCTAAAGATGGGGGCGCCAACAATAGAGGAGCGCTACAAGTTTAGAGGGGCGCTAGTCATTTTAGAAGGGCGCTATCTTGAGGTCAAAGCTAAATTTGGAGGACGTCCAGCCATATTTGGAGGAGGACCCACATCAAAGCTCATCAAAAAGATCTAAGGGTAGAATTTGAGTCAAAGACGTAGATCTAAGGGTGGAAATGCTTAAGACATGGATCAAGCTTCTAAGCCATTGATTGAAAGCAATCTAAGGGTGTAGATTGGTTGAGAGTGATAAAAAGTCAAATACCTAGATCTAGTGGTGGAGATCTAATTTAAATCTAGATCTAATCTTGGCCGTTGATCTTCAAGGGGTTGGGGTTGCTTCTCAACTATATAATGAGGGTCTCACTCCCTCATTTGACATGCTCTCTCATGCTATTGTTATGCTGCCTGAATATTTCTCCACTATTCTCTCAAGCTCTTGTGCTATTGTAATCTTCTTGCCCTAGTTGGGCCATTTAATCAAGTAAATCTTTGGAGGAAGTCTTGGTGTCTACATTCCATTTTTCTTTGTGAGGTAACCTGTGGTATATTTATTTGATTTGTACTTGTATTTACTTAGATAGCTCTCCACAAAGTATTTTGTGGAGAGACTTGTAGATAGAAGTATTTCTGTCTACATTTGTGAGTAGATTAGTAAAATTTTACAAAGTATTTTGTAGAATTTATTATTGTGCTCACCTCTTGGTTTACATTGTGCAGCTCTTATAAGTTTATTTGCAGGGAACTAAAGCAAAAGAGCCTTTTCCATTGGTTTAAAAACTCAGATTTCATTTTCGCACTTTTGGAAAAAAGGGTTTTAAAACTCAGTTTTTATCACTGTATAGTGATAAAAACCTTGGATTTAAAGCCCCAACCCTTAATATATCAGTATAGGCTTTAAATTCTGCTATTTATATATTGTTTTCACTTTAAAAAACAGTCATTTCCAGCCTATAGTTATCTACACTTTGAGCTTAATCGTGGTATTCCTCGTCTGACATCAAGCAATTGAGATCAGAACGCGAAGCGCTCAAAGCTGTTATAAATATTTGTACGTCATTCAGTCTGCATAACAGTTTCCAGCCATTTACATTTCTGTTTTCATTTTCGCACTTTCTGTTACAAGGGTTTTAAAACTCAGTTTTTATCACTATATAGTGATAAAAACCTTGGTTTTAAGGCCCCAATCATTAGTATATTAGTTAAAGGTTTTAAATCTATTGTTTTAGCATCATTTAGGTGGCTGGAAACTCAGTTTTCAGCCCTCTAAACTTCATATTTCTGTTATATGTTCACTCAGATTTTTTACTGTAATATAGTGATTTTTTGGTACTAACCTTGTCTAACAAATTTTTTAAGTTTTCTGTAATTTCCAGCAAGTAAAAGCTTGCTGGTTTGTGACAAGTTTTTCACAGGTGAAGGGGAGGTGCTGCCCGAATAGGCCCAGAATACCTCAACCTTCAACCGGTTCCAAAAGGGGTTCAAACCCTCAACTCTCCTTCTTCTTTTTTCTGATAGTTGTAAACCCCAATGAGAAGTTCTCTTGGGGTATTCTAAAGTTTTGTAAAGCATTTGTAATCTGTATATAGATTAGGAAGTAAAGTAGATCAATAGTTCTATTTCCATTTACCCACCTATCTTTGTGACAGACTACCATCTCTGTCACAAAGATTGAAGTGAGGTTAGTTTACTGTTTTATTCAGTTGCATTTAGTTTACTGTTTTATTTATTCACCCACCTATCTCTGTTACAGACCACCATCTCTGTAACAAAGATTGTTGTGAGGTTAGCTTAAGCAGATTTATTTTCCTGTTACCCATATCTCTGTAACAGACCACCATCTCTGTCACAGAGATTGCTGTGCGGTTAGGCTTCACTTTTACAGTTGTCTTTCAAGTTCAGTAATCCTTAATTTTCTGTTAAAGGAAGTAACCATACAACCCATATATCCTGCGTATCCTCTATCCACTTGTCATCTCCCTTTAGGGACTTCAAGTTGGATATGAAAAGCAGGAGAAGTGGGGGCTTAGGTAATTAAAGCAACATTTTATTTTCCTGCCACAATCTTCAACACATTTTATTTTCAGTCCAAGATCGAATACCAGCACCTCCCATAAGGGACATCGCTTGGTGATCTTGTTGATAACTTAAAATTTACATTGCATCTTAATCACCCATATTAAAATTAACCCTTAAAATTGACCAACAAATACTTCAACATTTCCTGCTCCTCTACTCGGTTATCACCCTTCGGGGTACTCACGAGATACGACAGGGGATAGAGAAGTCCTAGTTTAATAGGCATCCACCTAGTAATTTTTCTGTTAATTAAAAATAGTGACCTTGGAGGCGACAAGGGGTAGTAGACCGAGGGGGGTCTCTAGGCGCTTTGACGTCCTCCTTGTTGAGCACCAGGCCATTGGGGTTTGACCTGTGAGCTACGGGTGGGCTTTGCTCCCACTTTGTTGAGCGCAACAGCACTCCCTCTTTGACTGGAGAAGTACTAGATCGGGGTAGTCACACCACCGGTTCTAAAACATAATCAAAGATTCCAACTCTAATAAAATTTATTAAAATTTACCAAGAGATATTGCAAAACGTCCTACAAACATTGGTCCATTTTTATCTTTGCCTTGCTGTTCAAGGTTTTACTACAAGCACTTTCACTCTTATTTTATTTGCAAGCTTTTCACTTTTCAATTACAAGTATTTACTTTCAGCTTTGCAATTGTTCATGTGGTGAATGCTTAACCTTCATTAGCTGCTTCAAGTAATTTAACTTAAAGTCTTTCCTTTTTAATTTACTGTTGGTTTAATAATTTTCACTTAAAGTAATTTTCTGCTATCTTGTAAATCTTGTTCATTTGTTTATATTGATAAATCATCTGTATATTGCTTAATATCTTGATTCATTATTTATTTGCTCATTCATTTCGTTGTACAACACCTAAGCTGTAGTTTAATTTTAACTTAAATCTCAAATTCATTTGTAAGTTTATAAAGTTGTAATCCACCTTTAGACTCCATTTGTAATAGGCACTGGTCTTTAGTTATCTCAAGGTCTGCTTGTCATTAAAGGAAATCTGTGCACTTGCATGCTGCTTGTCATTCCTTAGATATTATAAAGTCTTAGACTTAAATCTTAATAAAAGATCCCTTTAATTAATCTGTAATTAACTAATAAAACTGAAACTTAGCCTTTCCGTAGGAACTACCCCCCTTGGCTCTGTTGGGATCTTGCCTAAACGGAGGAGTTGTAGACTGTGGTGACAGTGGTCCCCAGCTCTCACTTGCCCCCAAGGACACACATAGCAGGTTGTGACTTTCCTGTGTCTTAAAGTGTGAATTAGGCGGCAACAGAAAGTACATTGATTAGAAGGATCGACGGAGTCAACGAAGGCTTGTGACAGAGACAAATTGACTTACCTTTACGATTTATCAGTTGAGGTTTGATATTATGGTTTTGTGATAAAACCATAGGCTATCTTTGATGAAGAAGAAGAAGAAGAGAAGAGGACATCTTGACGTGGTGAATGTGTTAGAGGGATTCTTGCATATTGGAGCTCCTTGGTTAAGCTAAGGTTTTTTCTTTGTTTTCCAAAACTTGTGCAATTTCCAGATTTGATTTCAGCCATCTATGTTCTTCATGCATTTTCATTTACCACTGTAACTGTCTTGTTGATTTGACAACAAGTAAAACGACAATTTGTTGAGTGATTTGACATCATCATTGAAGAAACTAAGCATGTTTTTATTCTGCTATATATGTTGTTTTACTGCTATTATATGCTCCAAAAGTGAATTTTCAGATCTGGTTTAGGTGGAATAAGTTGACCTAGATGGCTAAAACATTTCAAATTGCAGCTTGTTTGGTAACTTTTCTCCTTGGGTTGCCTAGAAGACTAAGCTGTTTGATTGGTACCTTTTCTCCTTGGATTGGTATATTGAACTCTTTCCACTAATGTTTTATACGATCTTTCATAACAGCCATAAGGCTGAAAATTCACAGGGTTAAGATCTGGGGAACCTCTTGTCAAAGAGGTGAAATTTCTGTTTTGCTTTAAAACTAAGCAATTAATTTTTGCCTGAAATTTCAAAATGTACTGTATTTCATTCTCACTTTTTGGAAAAATACATCACATATAAAACAAAACTAAAAACTTTTTTGAAACATTCCATCTTATATTTCATTAATGCAAGGGATAAAATATATCATAAACTCTTACATACCCCTATATAAAGGCCATAACCCAGGATGTTCCCTGAAACTCAAAATAAAAGAGTGGTGAATTAGAATCATTAAAAAAACACCACAAACAAATACCCAAAGGATGCTAGTACTTTCATCAGTAATAATTTGTCTAGATGAACTTCTCTAATAAGCTCTATAGAACCAGGATATACCTTATTCTCATTTTAAAAAGAAAACCAACAAAGCCTTCCAATATAAGACTATAACATACCCACCTTAAATTCACATAAAACATACCTCATCTCCTTCTGATAACGACGGAAACCAGAATCATTATATATGTGAATGACCATCTTAAAGTGCACATTATTACTTGATGCATATGGAAATTTACGAAAGTTGTAACGGCATTTAAAATCAGCTGGAAATTTCTTTTGTGTCATCAACCGTACCATTTCCTGGAACAATGGCATTAGAAAAAGACTTTATAAGGAATTTAACCTAAAAAAGATGCCAACAAATGAGACTGATGCATACAGCATTGTTATATTTCTTAAAGAAGACCAATTGGTCAAGCCATCTCTGCAAAAATCATACCTATGTAAACGGTTTTATATGCAAAATTAATATGAGAAATGGACCTGTTCGAGAGAAACTAACCTAAATCTGAAAACAGATAAAGACTGACATCACATTTGAATAATCAGTTTTGACAACTTAAATTGAAGCATCTGTGAAATTACCACAGATCTTAAAAATAACTAATCATAGAAGTAAATACCACAGATCTTAAAAATAACTAATCATAGAAGTAAAATCATCGACAAAAGAAAACAAGGTTCAACAATATCAATTTCCATCCAAGCCAAGTATAGGGCCATAAGAATTAATAATTCTATAATAAGGCTAAAGCAATAAAGCACCTCCAATGCTTTATTTTGAATTATTCTTATCTAAAAGTAGAAGAAATAGAAATAATAACACAATATGTAAGTCTACTGATGACTAAAAAAGGATCTTTAATATTAGTCGCAAAAAATATCACATAAGAGCCTTAGAGATATCATGAATAACACCCCATCCCCATACAAAATATAACATAAAAATGCTTGAGTGAACTAAGAATACTTAGACCAGTAAAATGAAGAGATGTCAGATAAAATTACTTTGACTAAAAGGGAGCGTTATTATCAGTTGCAGAAAAATCGAATAAAAGCCTCTGTGGTATCATGAATCAGAATAACACCCCATTCCCATACAAAAGAATAACATAAAAATGTTTTGAGCAAACTAAGTATACTTAGAGCGGGAAAAGGAACCAATATCTGATCAAATCACTTCAATCAACAGTTATGAAACAACAATAACCAAGAGAAATACAACAGCTAGTGTACATCTCCACCCCGTGCATCCTTCCATGCTCCGGGTCGATGGATTTTCATAATTTTCATGACTTAGTATAAACTTCACACTCGGAGAGTCCAATCTACTTTCCTTTCCTTCCTTTTGCCTTTTATA
Source organism: Pseudotsuga menziesii (assembly GCA_001517045.1). Taxonomy (NCBI): domain Eukaryota; kingdom Viridiplantae; phylum Streptophyta; class Pinopsida; order Pinales; family Pinaceae; genus Pseudotsuga; species Pseudotsuga menziesii. The sequence continues at coordinate 311,927 of LPNX010900221.1, read as the reverse complement.
GGAGAATGTTTGGTACTCCTGCTTTGTAATGACATCATTGTACTCAGCAGTCCCATTGCCCTACTTTTATGGTCATTAATTGGACATTAATCAAAATATCTTATCTTATATTAATACAGTTTCTTCGATGCCAATATGAACATTTATATCCAACCAAATGATAAAGATGTCTAGTATTTAAAAACCAAGCATTCATTTATGTAGCATTAATCATGCTATAGCTGTCAAAGCTTCTATAGCAAGAAAAAACAAGACATTTGATTGAAATGTTACAGCCATTCCTGCTGCAACAACCTAAACAAACAGGAACTTTCATATAAATAAAAGAATGATCTGAAGCATCATTGCACAGACAAAGATGAGGATATTAGGATAGGAAATAATAAAAGTGGTGTAAACTAATGCTGGCAAGCAAACAATACATGGATATTTTATGTTATTTATAAAGCACATTAAGGTATCTGGATTAACGAAGAATAATACTACATTGCAAATATGTTACTGTCTACATCACAAATCAAGAAGTTAAGCAATCATTTGATATAAGTCATACGCAAACACTTATGAATCAATTCGAAGATAAATAAGATATACAACAGAAGAAGGCCATACTCTCACATTTGGTTTGTGTCAAAATTTGAGTGAAATGTTAGTCCCAAGATGACCAGCTCCCTCAAAGGATACCATGGAGAGAATCACCCTGACCCTTTCTTAACCATCAACATTGCTATCCCCATAGTAATCCTCAGGAGATTTTGATCACCTTCATAGATGTGCATGATAGACATGATGGATCGTGTACCTTGGCACCTCAATGCTGAGAACTAGTGCTATTACAGATATGGTGTGCTATCACTACCAATAGACCCTCAAACATTCCCCCAAAAATGGTGATTTTTAATCGGTTGTTTACTTATGAGGGAAAAGAAATCATGTCTTAGTTTTATTGATGGATTAAACACTCTCTCATTTCGCTATCCATAGCGAACCCAACAATGACCAATATTTGGATTATAATCTAGCATCATCCAGCATTCCACAGTGGGAAAGGTCATCCTATTGGGTGACTTTGATGCCCGCACCAGAGCCCTCCAAGCCCCTCTGCATGACTGCTTTGAGGACATGTTTTGTGTTCAAAAGATTGATCAAGCTTTTGTGGGACTTCATCGAATCATCTAACGATATTTTGGGACCTCTGACAAGGTACGATAAGCATCTCCTACGGGTTGGAGAATCCAATGAGCTAATGATCCTTAACGTCCTCCACTATTTCTCAACTTCTAGCTCTGTCACTTGCCATCCCCATGGTGGTGGTCAGAGTGTAGTGGATTATGTCCTTTCCAGGCAAGACCTCCCCCACTTCATTCATCACTTTGTTGTAACTCCCATCCCTCTAGTTGACCATGCTCTCCTCTCCTCCCTTCGAATTGACACCCCCCACCCTAGGGTCCACCTCAAACCAATATTCTCTTCACTGGGGGGGGGGGCGGCGCTTCAACACCTTTACTTCCACCATTCGTCAAATGCTCAATTCCATGTCTAATTTCACCTCCTTTGATTCCGCCTCCACCAAGTACTCTTGTCTTTCTTCTATCATCTAGAGGGTTGTCCTCCAAACTTACCCCCACTCTACTCGGTCCACCCCCCTTCCCCAAAATCTTGGGTCTTACCCCATGAACCAATGGTATGACAATACTTGCAAGCATCTCCACGCCCAACTTTGACATGCCTTCAACCATGGCACGCCTCCTACCTAGTTCTCCAAGCTCCCTACCATCGTCTCCTCCACCACAAGAAACTCCTCTTCATCTCTCATAGGGAACAAGAGTAGAGTACTTCCCTTATTCACTCACCTAAACATTCCTGGCACACTATCTTCCCCCGCTACTCCCATCTCCCACCTGATCTTAATCCAAATGCCATATTGTCCCACGCCTCTTCCCTCTCTGACATCCCGGGGCAACCCCTTCTTCGAGTCCCGTCCCCCCCCCCCCCCCCCCCCCCCCCCCTCTTGTTACTTATTCACTACCCATGATGTTCGAGAGGGTGTTTGGGCCATGATCTCTAGAAGAGCAACGGATGAGGAAGGGTTCTAGGTTGAACTCTTCAAATATGGCCTTCAAGCACTTAATTGTCACTTGGTCGATCTGTTTAACCACGTGGTATGCATTGGCTTCCCTATACTGTGGTCACAATCATATTATTCATCCCAGCCCTAATACTAATCCCAATAACCACAAAACGATCATGGTTGACCACACTTTCTCCAAGCAATATGCTACAGTTCTCCATATGCAAATTTCTGGGAGCGTGCCAGGTGACAACTCAAAGCTAGAGGGCAAGCAAGCTTCAAACCAGCACAACAAATAATTGACCACTTCTCACACTCCAGGCCATCATTGAGGTGGCACGTCACTGCTCTTTGAAAGTTTACTATTGCTTTGTAGACTTTCAAAATGCGTTCAACTATGTCCCTAGAGTTGCATTATTTCAGAGACTTCAAGACATTGGACCCTTCTGACTGCCATTATGAGATTATATGAGTTAGTCCTTGGTCGTCTTCACACAACCCACTAGATTTCAGATTTCATCTTGGTACCATTAGGCTCAAGAAGGGGTGTCCACTCTCCAATGTTCATGTTCTCCATGGTTCCAGCATTGGGCAAACATTTTGCAGATCATTCTATTAGAGGTTGACAACCCATGGATAGAATGGCCTAGTCGTAGCCTCGATTAGTCATGTGTCGATTATATGTACAGAGGTCTCGAATGCTTAGACTTGTCCAGTAATGTGTTAACTAGAGTGGTAGTACGCTAGAGATCACATTGCGTACTCACTGTGTGGGAGTGCTCCATATCGGGAGTTATCTATTCTTATCGAGCGAGATGACTTGTCTAAGTTACAAGAGATCTTATCTCCCAATATATTAAACAAAGTCTAATCCAATGTTGACTTTAACAATTGGCTCTAAGAAAGCGACCAATACATCTTAGAGTAAGGTCAAATCAACATTAGAGCTCTTGCGAAGAATATGACCATATGTGAGGAGAACTTTTCTATGATGAAGAAATAGCCAAAGTCAAGACAATTCATTGAAAAAGTCCCAAAGAAAGAGCAAAATACCCCAATAAAAAGGGGAACCTGGACAAAAAAGACAAAAGTACAACTCGGCCTCAAGAGTGCAAATCAAGTCAACTGAAGAATATAAATAGAAGTGTTTTCACACTTCATTTGTCATATTCAAGCAAGCTCATCTCTCCCAATTAGTGCACACTTCTCAAGGAGGACAAGTGAAGATCACTAGAAGTAATTTTGGGGTTATCTTATTATCTCTCTCAAGGTTCAATAGGGTTTCTTGTGGATGAAGATAACACTCTGGTTCTAGGGCTTAATCTTCCCGGGATAAAATCTTTTAGTGATCCTTGCTTTTATTTCTATTGCAAATGAATAAAGCTATAATTGTGGGATAAAGTGAATAATGAAATAAAGTTGAAAGAGATGAAAATTATTTTGCTAAGTTATAAAACACTGACATCCCCCACTTTATTTGGGATTTACATCGATGAGCTAGAGTATTTCTTATAGGAGCACATTCAGAACGACGATGGGTTCCTTCTCCTCCAGGTCTTGATTTCTATTCTACTCTTCGCTAAAGACGTGGCCCTCTTGGCCTCATCTCCGAAGGGATTGCATAAACAGTTAGATGCCTTGGCCCTCTTGTGATCTTCGTTTGTTACGGTTAACTTCGGTAAAAGTTGACTCAGAGTATGGTTCTTCATATTGATACTATTCTTTATATTTCTGGTTTAAAGAAGAATATTTTGTATGTTGATGGCTTAGAGGACAAAGGCTACAGAGTCCTCTTCATCGACAATAAATTTTTTCTATGGGGAAAGGACAAAGACCTAAGCTCAGCAGTACAGATTGGCGTTTGAGAGGGAGGCATTTACAAGGCTTCCGAAGATTCCACTCATGCTTTGGTACATCACACAGTTGATCCATGTGAACTTTGGAATAGAAGGTTTGGACACCTTCACTACACAGCTCTCCCAAGATTGCAGAAGATGGTTACAGGTATGCCAGAAGTATCTCCAAAACATGAAGGAATCTGCAAAGGATGTGCTCTAGGTAACAACACTAAGAAATCCTTTCCCAGAAGCATGAACAAATCTAAAGGCATTTTGGATTTGATTCATTCTGACATTTGTGGGCCTATGTCTTCACCCTCCTTGAGTGGTTGTTTATATTATGTCTTGTTTATTGATAAAGGATGTGATCTAGGTAAGAACACTAAGAAATCATTTCCCATAAGCAAGAATAGATCTAAAGGCATTTTGGATTTGATTTATTCTGACATTTGTGGGCCTATGTCTTCACCCTCCTTGAGTGGGTGTTTATATTATGTCTTGTTTATTGATGATCACTCTCGGAAGTCATGGATTTGCTTCCTCAAGGCCAAGAGAGAAACCTTTGACAGGTTCAAAGAGTTCAAGACATTGATTGAAAATCAAACTGGCAGGCACATCCGTATCTTGAGATTAGATAATGGAGGTGAGTATGAATCTAATGAGTTTGATGATTTTTGTCGGGAAGTAGGAATCAAGAAAGAGCTGACAGTACCTTACAACTCTTAGCAGAATGGGGTTGCAGAAAGGAAAAATAAAACGATCTGTGAAGCTACTAAAGCTATGATCACTGATCTAAATCTTCCTCTATCTTAGTGGGATGAAGCTACAGGTACCGCTGTGTATATTCAGAACAGAAGCCCTCATGCTATCTTGGGGGAGAAGACTCCAAAAGAAGTCTTCAACAAGAAGAAACTTGCAGTTGACCACATGAGGGCACTCATGTGTACGTCCATGTGCCAAAAGAAAAGAGGGCCAAGCTAGATCCCTCTAGTAAGAAAGGTATATTTGTTGGGTACAGTGATTGCTCGAAGGCTTATCGAGTATATATATTGGGACAAAAGCACATTGAGGTCAGCAGAGATGTGATATTCCATGAGGAAGCTGTGTTTCGTAAAACACTAGAGCTTTCAACGGAAGATGCAATTTCTCCACTTGAGTTTCCAGATTCAGAAATTCAGAGGGAGGAAGAGGAATTTGAGGATCAAATTTCAGATGTACCTAAGGACACTGAAAGTCCACCAGAAGAACTACTTGAAGTTCCTCCTTCCAAAAGGAGACCTGCTTGGTACCAAGAGACAGTACAAGAAGGCGAGAAGCATAAAGCTCCTCCCAGGACTTTCAGAGAAAGCATAAGACCACGGAAGTACTTCGGTCTTATGAGTCGGCTTATCAGTTCAGAACCTTCATCATACGAAGAAGCAGCAAATAAACAGGTATGGATTGATGCCATGATTGAAGAGTACAAGTCAATCATGAAGAATGATGTTTGGGAAGTTGTTCCTAGACCAACAGGAAAGTCAATAGTGACTTTCCTGTTCGCACTATAAGATCAAGCATGCTACAGATGGCAGTGTGGAAAAGTATAAAGCCAGATTCGTAGCTCGTGGTTTCACTCAAAAAGAAGGCATTGACTATGATGAGACATTTGCTCCTGTTGCCAAGTATACTACCATTAGAACCATCATTTCACTTGCTGCAGTATTTGGATGGAAGTTGCATCAGATGGATGTAAAGACAGCTTTCCTCAATGGTAAGATTGAGGAAGAAGTTTATATTGAACAACTTGAAGGCTTTGTGACTCATGGGAAGGAGACCCATGTATGTAAACTGAAGAAAGCCTTGTATGGACTGAAACAGGCTCCAACAGTTTGGTATGCCAGGATGGATTTCTCCATAGCTTGGGTTTTCCAAAAGTACAGTTGATTCTAACTTGTACTTTAAAGTTGTTCATAATCATCTCTTGATACTTGTTCTATATGTGGATAACTTGTTCCTCACAGGTGATGAACAGTTGATAGATCAGTGTAAGAGGGAGCTTACCTCTGAATTCGAGATGAAAGATCTCGGATTGATGCATTACTTCCTTGGCTTAGAGGTCTAGCAAAAGCCAGGCAAGATCTTCTTGACACAAGGAAAGTATGCAGTAGATATCTTGCAGAGATTTGGGATGCAAGACAGCAAGTCCATGAGCATACCCATGACTACCAACTTGACAAAGTTGAGGGACTCAACAACCAGTTCACAAAGTGTGGACTCTACTTTGTACAGACATCTTATTGGATCCCCGATGTATCTCGTGCATACGAGACGAGACATTTGTTACACAGTGAATGCACTAAGTCAGTTCATATCTGATCCGAAGCACATACACTTGGCAGCCGCCAAACATGTACTCAAATATGTGCGAGGTACTATCACTTATGGGCTCAGGTATACTTCCAGCAGCGGAGTATTGTTATCTGAATATTCAGATTCAGATTGGGTTGGCAGTGCAGTTGACCGAAAAAGTACCTCTAGTTATTGCTTTAGTATGGGATCAGCAATGATCTCCTAGTCCAGCAGGAAGCATGGTTCCATAACTCAGAGTACGACTCAGGCAGAATATATTGCTGCAAGTGATGCATGCAAGGAAGCAGTTTAGCTCAGAAAATTGGTATTTGATCTGTTCGAGGGAAAGCTTGATTCAATGATCATCCATTGCGATAATCAAAGTTGCATAAAACTTTCAGAGAATCCAGTGTTTCATGATAGATCGAAACACATTGAAATGAGGTATCATTTCATCAGAGACCTAGTACAGAGAGGTGCTCTGAAGTAGTAGTACATTCGTACAGATGAACAAATCCCAGATATCTTGACCAAGCCTCTGTCAGCATCAAATTTCGTGTACTTTCGTGACAAGCTTGGTAAGGCAGAGAATGCCTCTCTCAATGAGATGGAGTGTTGATTTCCTTGAGCAGCATCGAGAGCCATTCTCTTAGGAGAATAGGGACACCTGGTCCGATACCACGGTGTGGACTCAACCTAGTGTTGAGTGATCATCCTGTTGAATGATGATTTCTGGTCCTTGACCATGATATGGACCCACCTCTGCTCTAGGGGGACTCAACCTTGTGTTGAGTGACCATTTTGTTGAATGGTAGACATCTGGTCCGGGACCACGATGTAGACCAGTCTAGAACTCGTAGACTCAGCTTAGTTCTGAGTAGTCATTCTATTGGAGAATGGAGACACTTGGTATGTTATCAAGTATTTGACCTAGGGTCAAATTATGCAGCCCATGGCTGAGGCACCTGGTCTGTTACCAGGAAGGCACTATAATCCCTAGACTAGGTCTAGGCATGTGTGACACTCTGGCCCTTGATTAATGGGCTTTGCGTTCTCCTCCAAGGCTTAGCTACCCTTGGTTAAGATACCCTAGTACCTGATCTTGGTGTCACACTGAGTGTGAGATAAAAGCATTAGTAACTCTCTTGGTTTATGATGATGTACTTTGAATGAAAATAAAAGACCACAGGTGATGACCACGGGGGCACTTGAAGAAGGCCAAAAGCAAAAGTCAAAAATACATAAGGACTTTTGGACCACAGAAAAAAAAGGACCACAAGTAAAAGTCAAAAATATATAAGGGCTTTGGTAAAAGTCAAAAATACATAAAGGACCTTTTGGACTACAAAAAGGCTAAAGGTAAAAGTGAAAATTAGAAAAGAATAAAATAATATTATTTTGTTCTTTCTAATTTTAGTCCGCTTACAGGTGACTCAAATATATAAAAGAAGATCAAGCAAATTCATTATCACACACACACTTGCTCTCACAAGTATAACTGCTCAAGTTTGAAGAAAGAAGATTTTGTGATTGTGCCCTAGCATGGATGAGCCTAGCTATGGCATCATTATCCTCCATTGAAGACAAACCCTAAGTTAGGGCTCCTTACTATTTTTTTGTCTTAAGGGTTCTCTCAAACCCTCTTCTTCAGCACACTCTATTTTCGGGCAACCACCTTCAGCACCTTTCCTCCTCCGGCACCATTTCCGGGCAGCTGGGTTTTTCAGTTGGGCAGCCCCTCTCCTTCCGTGGGTTGTCCTTATCTTTCTGCGAGAAGCCATTAGAGGGCACTAACCTCCCAACACCTCCGGGAAGCCTCTAGCAGGCATACTTGGGAGGGCCAAGGCCTCTACAACACCCTCGGGTAGCCATGGGGCAAGCCCGTGAGGGGTGTCGTAGCCTAATAGACCCTCCAAGCAACCCGTGGGCAAACCAAGGGTTCTGTAGCAACCGCAGGCTACCAAGCCCTCGGGCCAGCCCGTAAGGCTACGGGGCAGAGCTGTTAGCCCTTTCGGGCAGCAGCAGAGTTGCCACACAAGCAGTCGGGCAGAGAATAAGGCCGCGGGCAGCAAGGAACAAACCGCAGGCAGCGTGGGCAGGAAATTTCGGGCAGCAGGCAGGCAGTGGTCAAATCGGGCAAGTCACTGACAAATCCGAGTAGGCTGAGGGGTACAATCAGCAGATCCAGGTAGGCTGAAGGGTATAGTCAGCAGATCCGAGCAGTTGACAGTCTTCCTGGGCAGCTTGTTGGGTAGGAGAGAGAAAAGGGCTTCAAGCCCTAATTTTTGGAAAAGCCCTAATTGGGCAATTTTTATGTAATTTGGACATTTGATTTTCCGTTATTGTGGAAAACCCTGTTAGGGTTTGTGGACCTTTTTGAAGAATTTCAGTCATCTCATTTACGAGATGAGTTACTAATGCTTTTTGGGGGTTTTGTCCTTTAAAGGTTACCCCAGTGAAAAACTCTTGTGTCCATTGTGTTGATGTGATTAATGTTATTTTACTGCACTTGTCATTTGTTTAAAGTTAGTCTGCAAATTTTTTAAGTATTCATGCTAATGCTAAAATTCAACAAAAACAACTTTAGATGTGTCAAAACATGGTGGAAGAATCCGATGAAGAATCCGAGAATTTGTATCGAAAGAATCCGATTTGGGTGCGGTTAGGCCTAGGGCCGAATCCGGTAACTTAGATTGTATCTGATATTTAGACAAATGTTAAGTGTAGGCCATTGGTAAATGTTCTTAGTGTCTGCTAGTGGTGCAGTCTTTCTTTCATCCCATGACTACTCAAATCATTTCAAGACCACTATTAATATTACAAAGCCCTTAATTAATATCATTCAAGAGATTGGTTCGTACAACGTCATACAACTTAATATTGATAATGTTTCTAGTTCTAAGGTAGCAAGAGCAATCATTGAGAATCTATATGCAAACATATTTTGGTATGGATTTGTTATTCATACATTGAAATTCTTGCTACAACATATTATTAAAGTGAAGGAACATAATTATATATGGATTGACGTATTGTTATTAGTTATTACTTATTACTAATCATAGTCAAATCCCACTATATTTTTCACGATTACTCTAAGTTTTAGCAACTTAAGATTGCATGGATTTGCTAGATATTACCTCACCTTTAGACACCTTTGAAGGTAAGAGAGCCATTGGCTAGTATGGCCTCAAGTGATTCATGATATAGACATAGATTTCAGGTGGAGAACACCTTCCTTGAATGTCAATTTTGGGCACAAGTTAGGTTTGTTATGCAATTCTCCAAGCCCATTTATAATGCAACATTTATACAAATTAGCCAATGATAGGTGCGGTGTATGAGCAAATGGAGAGCGTGCTGGAACAAATCAAAGACGTTGCACAAGGAGATGTGATCTTGTATGATCATATTCATAAACATGTGGTCAAAAGGCAATAATATAAATGTTCCATTCCATGACTTATAATATGTCCTTACACCCAAATATGATTCTCCATCACAGTTGGCCCGCTGGCCCAACCGGTGCCTAAAAGTGGGATTAGGAGATAACCACACACAAATCCAAAGGTACAAAGTGGATATATACTTGCATTAAACATGATGGTCCTTGACGATGAGAATGTGCTCGAGTACAAAGCAAATTGAGAGTGTATGTCAATAAGTATGGAGTATTTGCTTATTTGCATGCAACTAAAGGTCAAGAGACAATGCATCATATCAAACGATGGAACATGTATGACACCACTACCACACATCTACATAAATTCGCAGTAAGGAGACTCTAACAAGTTGTGAACAGTTCTCTTGCAAAAGAGTGTTGGAGCATCTACAACTTCATTTACAATGTGAATGTAGACCAGGCAAAAAGCTTGGGTTGTATGTACTACAACTTGAGGTTGTTGTCCCATTATTCTGAAGTGGCAAAGAATGATGGAACATATGCGATTTGGGACAACATTTATGAGGAGGCTTATTTGGTTGGTGAAGCAATAGTTTTAGAGCACTTGGAGGTTGACTTTTTGGCTGTTGGGAATCACAACACTAATCATGCAACAGAGATGCCAATCCAATCCACAAAAAGTGTTGGCACAAGTCGATTTTCACATGTTGCAGCTTTAGCTTCACAACCTCCAGCATTGCATGGAGTCCATGTAACTCATGGTCATGTTCCACGACCACCTCCACCTACTCCTAGTAGTGTTTTTCCTAGATCATAAGAAAAGAAATTATAATTTTATCATGCAAGAGTAAAGCTTAATTAATTGTCCTTTTTTCTGTTTAGAATTTAGTTTCTAGAACTTATAGATATAAGAAAAGATAATTGTATTAATGCCCACTTTATCTTTATTATGCCCACTTTGAACCTACCTTTGAATTGTTGACTGCATAATATGATATTAGAACTCCTTGGTCATGACTACTGCTCTATATCATTTTGTGGATGATGTTATCTGTTCTAGTTTGTTGATGTCAAATGTTATCTAATGAAACTCAAAGGTTAAGGTTAATGTTATAGTTGACCGCTTGATGACAATGTTATAACTGCTAGATGATCAATTTATATGTGAACCAAATGGCTGATGCTTTAATGATCACCATTAATCCTGTAGTTAAGCCGATGATTTCATATTTTCTACAACTAGTTCGACATTCTGTACTCGTTTTATTATGTATGCAACAAAATATATTAAATTATATATTATATACTCCACTCCAGAAGCTTTTGAAAATTGGCACTTCACGTTTCCACTACCCACTTCCTGATCCACTTTCTTTTCATTCCCATCAGCCTTCAGCCTAACTCAAAATAACAAATTTTCCAGGAAAGCCACAAAAATGGATTTCAGATAATGAAAATCAATTAACAAAAAAAACCAAGAAAAACCTTGCCATTGATTAGGTTGGGCATGCATTCATAACTTTCATACACTCAAGAAAAACAAGAATCAGCGAGTTTCAGAAAATGTAGGTGACTGCAAATGTACTTTATGCCAATTTAACCTTTAACCACCTTTTAACCTTATCACCTAGTTTTTCACCTTTACATTGCTTTTGCTAAAAATCTGTCTACAATAATTTAGTGATTCAACCCAATAGTTGTTGATAAAAAAACACTGAAATTTAAAATTCCACTCAGGGCTTACAAGTTATAAGTAAAACCAATTGATTCAGAGGATCTGGTGGGTCCTAGACTCCTAACCTGTTCACATGGATACCAAGCCTAAAAATTCCTTTCATTAGAACATATTCTTAATGCCAACTCGGCTCAGTTCTGTTTTTTTTTATAACATTGTTTTCCTTCCTTTGCTTTGAAATAAAAAGTTCACATAAGCTGAAGTCACTTGTTGTCTTCTTTACCATTTTAAGATTTGAAAAGAAAACAAAAAAGGGTGCGCGTTGCAAGTGAAATCAGAGATGACTGACTATTATGAAATACAAATAAGACATTAGGTCATGTTACAATCCAAAAGGAACCGAAGAGTAAATGCACCAAAAAATAATCTAATGTTTTTGCATTAAACCTTACATGTACTTTTGACATAGCATAGTGTTTTGCAATGGAACTTACCTGTAATTTTAAAGTTGCATAGTCTGCAGGATGTGATTGTATAAACTTCATCACCAATGAACGGCCTGAAGACTTAGCCATCACATCAGAAGCTCCACTGCCAAACCAATCGGTGTAGTCCGGACACATTGCAGTGCCAGCACTTCTAAGAAGAGCTTTTATTCGCTGGCACACCACAATACATCATGTTTCTAAATGGTGGGAAAATGATTTAAACAAACATAGCAACGAGGCAGCAAGGCATACGTAATATACCTGTTGTTCACTTGATTTATTAGCACTGCATATCTCACGTAGCCCTTGTCCAAGCTCGCATGAAACTGTCAAGTGCAGTTACAAATGGAATTTAGCTTATCTAACAGAAAGTAAAATTGCTGACCAGTATCTACCATGCACATATCCATCAACAAGCATTTGTTATTCATTTCTACTGTAGTCTGTAAGTGACCAACTTTCTTGTGGTTCACTATAAATATCATCTTGTCTGTCCATGACCAAAGACAATTCCTGTGTTTTTAAAAGAAAAAGAATCTAGCAGGAAAAGTCAGTAATGAATAGATATTAAGTAGTTACAAACACTCCAATCAAATATTAAAAGATTTGGAATCAACAAAACATTGGCAAGACAAAAGAGTGAAAAGTTTGAATTGGATAGGGGAAAAGCAAGAAAAAATCAGCAAATAAATAAAAATAAGATATACAATTACACACTTTGAATTTTTTTTTTTTAAACATGTTTCATTGATATTTAATAAAGCCACGTCCATACAATGAAAAATATCAATAGATGTCTAAAATTTCATGGATGCAAAATATCAATAGATATCCAAAATTTCATGGATGAATTGGTATCTCAAATTTGCTGGATGAATATGCATCTGATCTGTGCTTATTAATGTTAACTAAATAGTAAATACTACATAGCAAAAAAATTAAGCAGAATCCCCCAAGTCAATTGCCAAGTATAATCCCACTGTTTTTGACGTCCTAGTCTCTAGATGTCTAGAAGCACCAGTGGATGGCCTTAGATGGATTACTTTGTCCTCCTGTCGCTCAGTTTGTCACCATTTGTCACTATTCACAGAAAAAACTAGCTTAAACAGACAGGGAAAGATGACTGAAAACTCTCACAAACAGCTTTTTATAGAAAAGTTGGGGCCTGATCTGATTTAAATAGGGAGTCAAAGTCAACAAGCCAAATTCAAAATATGAGATCGAATCAGGAAGGTTAAAATCTGCTCATTGTAGGGCTGATCTGAGTCAAAATCACAATATTCTAGTTTCAAACTTTAAATCATGATTCCTGTTTAACTGGGTCCAAATTCCAACACAATTGTTATAGATGCCCTATATACTACGAGATCAGAGGACGCTTCCACTGCTTGTTTAGGGGACCTCAAACTCTAACCGCCTTCTTCAGATACACCGATCAGAGATGCTTAGCACTTTATATTCAGGAGGCTCCCAGGCTTCGAGCGCAGGTCCTCTAGCCCTCCACCAAACCAAATACCACACAGAAGATCACGATGTTCTTCAGCGTGCTACCACCTTCCAGGGGCACCAAAAGATCTATCGACACAGATACCGATCCAGTTCCCAGATCAGTAAAGATGAATGGTTCTCGACCCACAAGATCTCAGCGCGAGCTTTGCACCAGACCTTCCTCCGAGAGGTGCACAAGACCCTCCAGACCTCACTGACATCACGCCCACCAGCTCTTATTCGGGCCAGCAGACACTATTGCACTTCCCTCAGTTTTCCTCTTTCAGCCTCGGATGTTAGGAGTACTAGACCTTCAGCAGTCATTTTGGCTCCTCGATCCTGTCCACCTGAGCTTCTTCACCCTTGCGCAGGGTGAAGAATCGAAATTGGCGCGAGAGCTCTCCCATGCTCCAGCCCAGCTCGCCTTGTACACTTTTACTTTTTTTCTGTCTTACTTCTTGTATTGGACTTCTTTTAAGGGAAATCGTTTGGTCCTCCCACATGCACGGACATCATTGTAACCGACAGTCCTGTTGACCTACTTTGTGGTCATTAGTGGACATAAATAAATTATCTTATCTTATCTTATCTACCTAGAGTTTATTACCAACTCACATCTAATTAGCATGACATTGCATTTCTGCTTATTTTTCAATTTGATGAAATTTAGGCATTGATAAAGAAAATTTCATTTAATCAGCAGTTCCGATAATAGTTTTGCACAACTTTCTCAACTCATAATGCTAAATACATGCCAACTGAATTGACAGCCTTAAGACAATGGTCTTTAATACAACTAAATCTAATCTTGAATATGGAGCAATACTAGAGAGCCTCATCAGTATACAGAGTACTACTTCAACAAGTTAGCCAACAAGTCTAATATTTAGCCTTGTTTTTTTTTTTTTCCCTCAAAGTCCTACAGGTTTCAGTTTAACTATCCAAATTGTCAAGGTGGTTATTACTTGTATGCCATTTCCACTAGCATCATCATAGTAGCTCTCAAATCTGACCTATGACCATGTAAAATTGTCAAGGTGTTTATTACTTGTATGCCATTTCCACTAGCATCATCATAGTAGCTCTCAAATGTGACCTATGACCATGTAATCTAATTAACACCAACTTTTTAGTGGCATTCCCGATGGCATTAATAGTGATGATTTAAAAGATAAATGCACCCAAAAAAATTGCTTCTACATTTCGAGAATATAACCATCACAACTAACAGACACTTCTTGACATAGAAAAGTAAAATGTCTAGAGCTCAATAAAATGATTTTCTACAAACCTTCAGGGATGGGCGGAGGTGGCACTTCCTCCAGCACTTTATTTAGATGCATCACACTCTCAGAGCTTACAATTCGAGCCACAAGACCCTCCAAAATCTCACCCTGCACCTCCACGTGATCTTTTGTTCCTGGTCAAATCAATTATCATGCAAAACCACAATTTTGCATTAGAGACAAACTAACAGGTATGAAGCAAACTAAACATTCACAGATAGATAATTTGAATGAAGTAAATTTGACATGAATAAGAAAAAAATTCTTCAAAGTTAAAAATATATTCATAAACTAGCAACAACAGAGGAAAAATAAAAACCTGGCACTGAAATGTCAGCAATTTCATCCATAGCTTTACATACTGTACTTGCAGTACCCTCTTCACTAAGTGCGTCATATGCTAAAAAAAATGATGCCACAGATTTCCTTGAAACATAAAAACAATTCAAGTCAGAAAATGTTTTAATGTATATAGCAAGCATGAAATGGTGATCTACTTATATATACAAAGTTCAAACAAATATAAATCAAATAAGAAAAATTACATATATGAGATACGACAAATGTCTCCATGTCCTCGTGAATTCCAAGGATGCTAAAAGTTTATATTCTGACATAAATGTCTTTTTGACTGGAAGTACTTCCCACCCAGCATGGGAATACTCAAAGGACACGTGTTCCAATTAGGGCATATCCGTCGTGGATGTCAAACACTCACGTCACATGTCCCATGGGTGACGGATGGCTAATGTCTCATGCATTGGCATTGGTCAATTATTTTCAAAGTAACAATACTTCAATATGACGTATAAAAAAGCCCAGTGTACTGTACAGAGACCGGCTGATCTGGACCGGGTCACCCATAGCCTATAGAGCACCCTATACTGATTTGTGAACCAGACAATCTGATTCACAAACTAGTTCAACCGGTTCAAGCAGTTAAGACACCTTTTACCAAAAAATCAGAAAAACTGTGCTCCACCCTATGTCAAAACCCTAAGTTAGTGCTATATAATGTTGCCTCCCACTTTATTTGCATATTTAGTGCTAAGGGTTTGGATTTTCATTATGTGCATGAATATATATACATACATTTAATATTTCATGCATTCATTTAATAATTCATGCATTATTTAGTAATCCGTTTCAGGCTCAGTCTAACCCTTGACCAGTTCCAGTATTTAATACTTTGCTTTGATCTTATGGTGATCACCTCTAATAATGGTGATCATTTTGAGGGATTATTTGCCATACAAGAAAATGTGGTATTTGGAATGGTTACATTTGATGAGGGAGGAGAGCGCAATTTAGTGTATGTGGTGGTGACACTCATGATTTTGATTATGAGGTCCAAGCGAAAGATAACCCTTGACCAGTTCCAGTATTTAATACTTTGCTTTGATCTTATGGTGATCACCTCTAATAATGGTGATCATTTTGAGGGATTATTTGCCATACAAGCAAATGTGGTATTTGGAATGGTTACATTTGATGAGGGAGGAGAGCGCAATTTAGTGTATGTGGTGATGATACTCATGATTTTGATTATGAGGTCCAAGCGAAAGAACTAAGAGATTCTTGGAATGGATACATTTAATGAGGGAGGAGAGCACAATTCAGTGTATGTGGTGGTGATACTCATGATTTTAATTATGAGGTCCAAGCGAAAGAACTATGAGATTCTTCTACACTAATTTGTATTTGCCATTGGAATCTCCATCTATCATCTTATCTATGTAATATATTTTGAAAACATCAAATCAGAAAACTACAGTTCATCATTCTATATCTATCATCTATGTTGTATTCTTGTGCATTTGATTCTTTGTTGTTCTATATTTTAAATGTTTGAAAATTACATCTTTATATCTATATTTTATTTTTGTAATTTTAATATGATATTTTGATTATATATATATATATATTATTCTATTTTTTAAATGTTCAAAAATTACATCTTTATATCTATGTTGCATGGTTTTGGGGATGGGGGAGCAGCAGGAACGAGAGGATGCGTCCCCAGAACAGCTAGAGCACAATCCCAATTTTTTCAGGGGGCAGCAGGTTGGGGATCGCAATATATATATATATATATATATATATATATATGCATGCCTGTAATAATTCACCATAAACACGTATATATATATGAAAAAAATAAAAGTTAGTATTCACCATAAACATTTATAGTTGCTTGTAAGCACAATAGCCTATACTGTATAATATTATGCACATCCCTTACACTTGCTAGTGTATATATATATATATATATATATATATATGCATGCTTGTAGTAATTCACCATAAACACGTATATATATATGAAAAAAATAAAAGTTAGTATTCACCATAAACATTTATAGTTGCTTGTAAGCACAATAGCCTATACTGTATAATATTATGCACATCCCTTACACTTGCTAGTGTATATATATATATATATATATATATATATGCATGCTTGTAGTAATTCACCATAAACACGTATATATATATGAAAAAAATAAAAGTTAGTATTCACCATAAACATTTATAGTTGCTTGTAAGCACAATAGCCTATACTGTATAATATTATGCACATCCCTTACACTTGCTAGTGTATATATATATATATATATATATATATATGCATGCTTGTAGTAATTCACCATAAACACGTATATATATATGAAAAAAATAAAAGTTAGTATTCACCATAAACATTTATAGTTGCTTGTAAGCACAATAGCCTATACTGTATAATATTATGCACATCCCTTACACTTGCTAGTGTATATATATATATATATATATATATATATGCATGCTTGTAGTAATTCACCATAAACACGTATATATATATGAAAAAAATAAAAGTTAGTATTCACCATAAACATTTATAGTTGCTTGTAAGCACAATAGCCTATACTGTATAATATTATGCACATCCCTTACACTTGCTAGTTCTGAAAAAGCTCGAGCAAATAAGAAAAGGGCTGAGTGGCATTCCATTATTGGCACTTGGACATGAGCAAAATGCAGATTAGCTTAAAGGTCCATGAAGAGTCTATGAAAAGAATGTGTGCCTCTATTACAACTTTTCTTCTTTATATAAATTGTTTATGATGATTAAGTTAAAAGGAATTCCCAATCAACAGGTTCTGCAAATTTTTGCAGTTGTGTTGAAAACCACTAGAAAACACATTGCAATATATATGTGTGTTCTCTATGGAGATTATATTCATATTTCAGATTAAGAAGGATATTGAACAAGAATTTATTCGTACGTTTATTACCCAATCCAAGCCTTTACTATCCAATTGTTTTCACAATGTTTGAAGTTGGGATGGGAGAAGAGTTGGACTTGAATAATTCTTGGATACGTATGTCCAATGTGCAAAAGTTAAGATGACCCTAAAAATGAGAAGAACAAGAGCAACACCCAGAAGGATCAGACCTTTGAGTTGTTGCATTTCTTGGTATGTTGACATGAAGGCTTTGATGCTTGTAATGATTGCTGGAAAGACAATAGTTAAATCACCGAAAACCCAAATCAAATCCCATCATAAACAACCCATATATTGAGCTGCAACTTGTAAAGATTCAGAATAATACGAAAGATATGGATGGGATAAATGATCATATTTTCACTCACCAATGTCCATTGTGAAAAATGAAGATACATGTCTACAACATCTCGAAAGTCTGCCGGGGACATCTCAGAAATCTACTAGGAATGTCCCCAAAATCTGCCCAGAACGCACCCAAAATCTATTGTGAAAATTTTGGGTATGGCTAGCAAGTCCCCAAGTCCTTGATGAAGTCCCCGTGGATTAGAGAAGTTTCCTAGCGGTCCCCAAGTCCTCGGAACACGGGGACAGCGAGTGTAGCTCTTTTTTGGGGAATGCATCCCCTTGCAACATAGCCTTATAAATATTTTATTTTTATAATTTTAATATGATGTTTTTTGACTTATATATGTACACCCACACACAACATAAATATATATATATATATGTGTGTGTGTGTGTGTATCGATACACACACACATATACTTGTATATGTGTGTGTGCGAGGAACCCTAGAATACTAGGGTTCAACGAGTACGATATACAGAAAGACAGCTTTTGAAGAATACCAAAGATTGAGATACAAGGATATTGAGGTTTAGAAGACTGGTGTATTCAAGCTTCTTAGGGCTCTATTACCCCTTGTGTTGTATGAGGCTTTCACTTGAGATTTTCATCACAAGAATTATGATTTTTTGTCACAAGGATCAAGCTAACAAGAATTTACAGGATCACATTGCTAGATGTTTTGATGAACAGGAAGTGTATTAGTGTTTTGGCTTATAGCTTATGCTATCCTATTGTAGTATCCCAAGCCAATCTGGTCTAAATTTTTCCAACCAGTCTGCTTTTATAGTAAATACCTCGTTATATATTTGGCGATACCTTACTCAATGCTGAAGATTTCAAGTGTGGTCTCACCGACTGTTGTATAACATGATCCAAACTGACTGGAACACTTAACAGTTTTTGTTGTAGCTTACTGTAGGTGCTTCTGAATTATAGATTTCATCAAACAGTTATGATGTCTATAACTGAAGGTGTCCAATGGCTGTTCATTTGTGAATCTGATCTCTAACATTTAAATATGGAGTTTTTGTGTAACCATGTGTGCAATTTAACATCCAAAATATTTGTGCTTTATCATAAATCAACTACAAACAGTCTATTACACACACATACAACCATAAAGGGAAGAAAACATCAGATCTGATATTTTATTTCAAAACTGAGTCACGCCTGGGAATGAGGGAAGAATCTTGCATTAGATGCTTGTGTCCACGAGGCAAGAAGAAGAATGAATCCAAAGGATTTCTGCTCCCACAATAAGATATATGGTCTCCTTTCAACTCTTTACTCAGAAAAAATGGCAACCACTGTCTGCTACATGATAGATAAGATCAGTATGCTGCTACAGGACCACGATTTTGTTCAAGAAAGAGTGGGAACTACTGCATTAATAAGTCAATAAGCATATCTAGTTCTGCTTCACTTCGCAAAGAGAGAGACTTCATACATTTGGAGAATGTGACTACTGTATATTATCTTTATATAGTGGCTGCTCTTCTCCAAATGGACGGCTACAGAATCAGGGGCGGCTACAGAATCCCGAACAGCTACAGAATAGCGAGCATCTATAGACCCGTGTTGAAATATTGTAACTTCAACGGATATTCTAAATGTATTTTACTGATGTACCCGAAGGGAGATGTTCTATTCCTCCATCGGGATGTTATTATTGTAAATGGTCATCATAGAGTCATGAGGTAAAGCCTCCATTGTAAGTCAGGTAAATAGCACGTTAATGAATATAATAAAATATTGTTTTGTGATTTCCTAGGTGAAGTCTGCCCAGACAGTTTAGTGGGGCCGACTTGATTAGGGTAAAAGGCAGTTGACAAAAAGAGTATAAATAGAGGAGTTGTGCTTCTCATTTGAACATAGACTCACTCACCTATGTAGCGCATAGGAGAGAGAGAGAAACATGCCAGCAAGGAGGAGAATACCTATTTTGGGGTTTTATCTTATACATCTTATACAGAGGAAGTTTTGTTGGGTTTTCTTCCCCTTGAGGGATTCCCAAGATAAATATTGTGTCTATCTTGTGATTGTGTTTCTTTCAGTGATTTTGCATATGCTACTGTTGTGAATTTGGATTAAACACTAATGATATCTAGCTAAGCATATGAAATCTTAACATGGTATCAGAGCTAGCCTGAATAGAATAGCTTTCACAAGGTGAAACTCTCTCTCCTCTCCCTCCGAAAGAAATTAGGGTTTCTGCAAAAGTTGGAATTTTGAAGATCTGCTTGCATAGAAAGTTGTGCCTCTCTAGAGCGCATCTATTAAGCCTTGGATCAAAGTTTTTGAGTGGTTGAATCTCTGGGAAAGCCAAACCCTAGTTTGGCCATCAACCAAAAAACTGCAAAAAACCAAAACCAAAAATTCTACAGAAATTGGAACCTCGCAAGCAAGATTTGAAGGGTGAATATTTGAGATCTCCAGAAACCAAGTGGACCAACCAACTCGCCTCAATCAAGCGCATCCCCTGGTAAGGTCAGCTTTTCATTTTGAGAAATTTCAATTTTTAGTGACCTCCTGGATAGGATGGCCCCAAGCACTAAGCTTGAGGACAAACTGGAAGGCATAGAAAAATTCCTAGTATGGAAGTACAGGATTGGTCTCATTCTTAGAGAGAATTGCATTGAGAAGTACATCAAGGATGAAGTTGCAGAACCAAAAGAAGATGAAGCTAAGGAGAAGCATGAGAAAGACCTAATAAAGGCAATGAGGATCATCGCTGATTCTATCAAAGATCACTTGATCCCTCAAGTGTCATCTAAGAAGACACCAAAGCAAATGTATGATGCACTTTCCATAATGTATGAGGGAAAGAACATCAACTGTAAGAAGAATTTGAGAGCTCAACTGAAGGGCATCAAGATGAGTAAAGGAGAATCAATTCAAGATTACTTCACAAGGGTACCCCAGTTCAGGGAACAACTAAGTGCCATTGGAGACACCCTTGAAGAAGATGAACTAGTTATGACCATTCTCAATGATCTCACTAGACCTTGGGATTCATTCATACAAACTCTGTGTGCCAGAAAAGAAAGTATGAAGTTTGACATTGTATGGGAAAATTGCATACAAGAAAAAGCTAGACTAGCTAACAGAGAAGCTCTACTTAGAGAAAATGATCAAGCTCTAACCATCCATACTAAAAGAAGAAAACAATCAAACTTCAAGAAGGATAGTCATAAACCTCCAAAGAAGTTTCAAAAGAAAAGAGAAAACATTCAGAAGAAATATTACTCAAAAGTATCAACGCTATAACTGTCATAAGATAGGACACCTTGCCAGAGAGTGTCCATCAAAGGAGAACAACAACAAAAGACATCATCCTCATCTAACTGAAGATGAGGATGAGGAAGAAGAAGAAAGACATCGAAAGAGACTAACAAAAGAAGAAGATGTATAAGAATATGTACTATTCTTTGCACTCTCTGGGTTTGTAACACCTGCAGAAGATACATGGCTTATTGATAGTGGTGCTTCAAAGCACATGACAGGGAAGAAGCAAACTCTGTCAAGACTTGAAGAAAAGAACTCTCCTCAGAAAGTATCATTAGGAGATGACTATTAGTACCCCATAAAAGGTATTGGTGTGTCAAGCTACAAGCTTGACTCTGGAACTTCCATGAAGATGAAGGAAGTATTATATGTACCAGGTTTGAAAAAGAACCTACTTTCCATCTCAGCACTAGATAAGAACAGATATAGAGTTGCTTTTATAGATGGACAAGTACTCATGTGGTCCAAAGGAAAGACACTTGAAGATGTTGGGGTCATTGGTGAAGGAGGAGGAATGTACAACTCAAAGGACATCCAGAGACAGCCCTTGTTCATGAGACTACTAGCTCAAGTGAACTATGGCATAGGAGGCTTGCTCACATCAACTACAACGCACTACCCTATGTGAGCAAGGTGGTAACAGGGTTATCAGATCTGAAGATTGATCATGGAGGAACTTGCAAAGGATGTGCAAGAGGAAAGAACGTCAAGAATTCCTTTCCGAGAAGTGAAACAAAGACTAAACGTACGTTGGAATTAATTCATTCTATCGTATGTGGTCATATGCCCTCCACACATTATGTCACATTATTGATGACTATTCAAGAAAGACATGGATATACTTCTTGAAGACCAAGAGTGAAGTGTTCGAGAAATTCAAGGAATTCAAAGCCTTGATAGAGAACCATTCAGAAAGAAGAATCAAGACACTGAGATCAGTAATGGCGGAGAATATACTTCAAAAGAATTTGAAGCATTTTGCAAGGAAGCTGGAATCAAGAGGGAACTAACCACTCCCTACAATCCTCAACATAATAGTGTTGCGGAAAGAAAGAATAGAACTATTATGGAAGCAGTGAAAACAATGATTCATGAACAAGACCTCCCCATGCACCTGTGGGCTGAAGCATCAAAACAACTGTGTTTGTGCAGAATAGATCATCTCACGGTGCTCTTGGATTCAAGACTCCTGAAAAAATGTATACAGGAAAGAAACCTGAAGTGAGCCATCTCAAGATATTTGGTTGTCCAGTATATGTACATATTCCAAAAGAGAAGAGAACGAAGTTGGATCCTCCTGGAAAGAAGGGAATATTTGTTGCATACTGGGAAGTCTCCAAGCCTTCGGGATATACATTTTAGGATTCCATCATATAGATATTAGTAGGGATGTAACATTTGATGAAGAGACAGCTCTTAAGAAATCCAAAAGGTGTCAGCTTGAAGAAGTACATGAAGAGGATGTACCTCCCAGAAAGGTAGAAGTTGAACCCTCTCCTGAAATAATAGCATTTGAAGATCATGATATGCTAGCACCTCAAGAACCCCCTTTATGGGTATATCTCGAAAGAGAAAACCTAACTGGGTAAGAAAAATCATACAAGAAGCAGAGAAGTATGGAGCTCCAGAAGGCTCCACAAGAACAAGCAAGAGATTAAAGCCATTCTCCAATTATGTAGCTTTGATGTGTGACCTTGTAGATTAAGAACAACCAGCTATGAGGAAGCTGCACAGAACAAAGAATGGGTGGAAACAATAACGAAAGAATACCAGTCAATAATGATGAATGATGTTTGGGATATAGTACCCAAACCAAAAAACAAGAGTGTGGTATCTTTGAAATGGATATACAAGATAAAACATGCAGCTGATGGAAGTATTGAAAAATACAAGACAAGATTTGTGGCTAGAGGATTCTCTCAAAAAGAGGGGATTGATTATGAAGAAACATTTGCTCCAGTAGCAAGGTACACTTCCATCAGAACCATCATGGCACTTGCATCCATGATGAAGTGGGATCTACACCAGATGGATGTAAAGACAACCTTCCTGAATGGTATCATTGAGGAAGAGGTTTCCATCGAACAGCCATAAGGATTTGAAGTCGAAGACAAAGTGACTCATGTATGTAAGTTGAAAAAGGCTCTGTATGGACTGAAGCAAGCTCCCAGAACTTGGTATGGTAGAATAGATAGCTTCTTAACAAGCTTGGGCTTTACCAAAAGTAAAGTTGATCCTAACCTTTACATGAAGATTATGGATGATGAACCTGTCATACTATTGTTGTATGTGGATGATCTATTCCTGACTAGAAATGAGAAACAGATCACATAAAGCAAGAAGAAGCTAGATGAAGAATTAGAGATGAAAGATCTTGGATTGATGCATTATTTCCTCGGGCTGGAAGTGTGGCAGAGCCCAGAAGGAATTTTTGTGAACCAGGGAAAGTATGCAATAGAAATCTTGAAAAGATTTCATATGTTGGATTGTAAAGCCATGGCCCCACCCATGGATACCAACCTGAAGTTGCTATCTAATGAATCATCAAAGTTAGTGGATATGACTCAGTACAAGCAGATTATTGGGTCATTAATGTATCTAACGAATACAAGGCCATATATATGCTTTATTGTGAACACCTTAAGTTAGTATCTAGTTAAACCTAGACGTGTTCACCTGATAGCTACAAAGCATGTGATGAGGTACCTAAAAGGTACGATAGATTTTGGACTATACTATGTTAGAGATCATGACTACAAATTGTATGGATATACGGATTCAGATTGGGCAGGAAGTGTCGCAGACAGAAAGAGCACCTCAGGTGGATGTTATTGTCTGTGATCTACCATGATCTCATGGTTTAGTAAGAAATAGTCTAGTGTTGCTCTCAGCACAGTTGAAGCAGTGTACATAGCAGCTTGCTCCGCTAGTTGTGAAGGGATATGGCTTCGAAAACTGATGTCAGGTCTATTTGACATGGAGTTGGATACCACTGTAATTCTTTGTGACAACCAGAATTGTATAAAGATGACAGAGAATCTTGTGTTCCGTGATAAATCAAAGCACATAGAAATCCGATACTTTTATATAAGGGATATGGTACAAAAGGGAGCTATAAAGCTACAGTATGTGAGTACCGATGAGCAAGTTGTTAATGTGCTGACCAAGCCTCTATCTCGAGTAAAGTTTGAATATTTCCCTGATAAGCTTGGTGTAGTCAGAAAAGACTTTCCTCGGAAGGAGGAACAGTGATGATACTACAGAATCTCCTTGCAAGAAGGAATGATGAAGATATGGACTCTCTTCAGAAAGGAGGAACAAGTCGAAGATATGGACTCTCCTCAAAAAGGAAGAACAGGTCAAAGATATGAACCCTATTCGAACAAAGGGGGAGCTGGTTAATGATATGGATCCTCCTCAAAAAGGGGCGATGATGATAAGACTGACATTGATAATGGGATGACAATGAAGCTCCGATATGAAAGAGGCCAAGTACGCCTGAAGATGCTGACTGTTGAATTATTGTAACTTCGAAGAATATTCTAAATGTATTTTCATATATTGTATTTCACTGGTCCCCGATGTTCCTATCGGGAGAATCATTAATGTAATCAAGTCATGTAGAGTGGAAAACCCTCTGTTGTAAGTCGGATCATTAGCACCTTCCGAAATATAATATTAAGTTGTTATTAGTCCTCCTAGAGAAGTCGGCCCAGACAGGTATACTGGGGCCGACATAGTTCAGTAAAAAGTCAAGTAAACGAAAGAATATAAATAAGAGAGAGGCGCTCCTCATCTAAACACATAGACACACTTATGTAGAGCATGAGAGAGAGAGAGAGAGAGAGTTATATCTGCAAAGGAGGAGAAGGATCAGTCTAGGGTTTTATCTTTTATCTTTTGATCATCTATATTGAGGAAGCTTTTCTTGCTGGGTTTTTCCCTTTAGGGTTTTCCCAGGGTAAATCTGTGTTGATATTGTGATATTGTTTCTTCCTGTGATCTTGTATATTACTTATGTTGTGAAATTGAATTGAATGCCGATAATCTAGCTTAGCATATAGAGAATCTTAACATGGTATCAAAGCTAACCTGAACATGACAGCTTTCACAAGAGAATACCCTCTTTTTCCCCTCCGACATGAAATTAGGGTTTCAGACAAATTTTGGATTTTTGAAGATCTGACTGCTTAGAAAGTTGCGCCCTCCTAGAGCGCATCCGCTGAGCCTGAGATCGAAGCTTTTGAGTAAGTAGATCTTCGGGAAAGTCAAACCCTAGTTTGACAATTGGACCAGAAAACTGCTAGGAGTTGCAATGTTAAATCTCGCAAGTCAGTTTTGAAAGGTGAAGACTTGAGATCTCCAGAAACCAAGCACACCAGTCAACTCGCCTCAGTTAAGCGCATCTCCTAGTAAGTTCAGTTTCTCATTCCTAAGAATTTCATTTTTCGATGATCTCCTGACAAGATGGCCCCAAGCACCAAGCTTGAGGACAAACTAGAAGGCATAGAGAATTACCGAGCATGGAAATACAGAATTGGCCTCATTCGCAAGGAGAATGACCTTGACAAATATATCGCAAACAAAGTTGCAGAACCTGATGAGGCTGAAGCTAAGGAGAAGCACAAAAAGGATCTGATTAGGGCACAAAGGATTATTGTTGACTCTATCAAGGATCACTTGATCCCTCAAGTGTCATCCAAGAAGACTCCGAAAGAAATGTATGATGCCCTAGCAAGGATGTATGAAGGAAGAAACATCAACAGAAAGATGAATCTAAGAGCTCAATTGAAGAGCACCAAGATGAGTCATGGAGAATCCATCCAAGACTATTTCACAAGGGTCTCATAGTTCAAGGAACAACTAGAAGCCATTGGAGACAACCTTGATGAAGATGAGTTGGTTATGACTGCTCTCAATGGTCTCACTAGACCATGGGATTCATTCATCCAAACTATGTGTGCCAGAAAGGAAAGCATGAAGTTTGATATTGTATGGGAAAACTGCATTCAAGAGGAGGCCAGAGTGGCCAATAGAGAAGCTCTACTGAAGGAAGATGATCAAACCCTAGCCACACATACCAAGAGAAGAAGAATTCAACCCAACTTCAAAAGGGAAACCACAAGGAGTCTCAACCTCCCAGAAGGTTCCAAAGAACAAGAGAGAGTTTCCCAAAGAAGGACTACTTCAACTTTCAATGTTTTCATTGTGATAAGGTAGGACACATTGCCAATAATTGTCCTTTGAAGAAAGAAGAATATAAGAAGAGGAACAAGAACAAAAGACATCATGCACATCTAGTTGAAGACGAGGATGTAGAAGAAGAAGAAGAAGGACCTCAAAAAAAGCAAGCAAGAAAAGAAGATGCAGAAGAATATGTACTATTCTCTACACTCTCTGGGTCTGTAACACCTGGAGAAGACACATGGCTTATTGATAGTGGTGCTTCAAAGCACATGACGAGACAAAAGAAAATTCTGTCAAAACTTGAAGAAAGGAGCTCTCCTCAGAAAGTATCTCTAGGAGATAACTATCAATATCCAATCAAAGGAATTGGTGAAGCAAGCTACAAACTTGATTCAGTAAATCCCCTGAAGATGAAGGAAGTTTTATATGTACCAGGTCTAAAGAAGAACTTACTTTCTATCTCAGCATTAGATAAGAAAGGATATAG
This sequence comes from Pseudotsuga menziesii, assembly GCA_001517045.1. Taxonomy (NCBI): domain Eukaryota; kingdom Viridiplantae; phylum Streptophyta; class Pinopsida; order Pinales; family Pinaceae; genus Pseudotsuga; species Pseudotsuga menziesii. Next base: position 284,774 of record LPNX010900221.1, on the reverse strand, counting down.
AGTTGCATTCATAGATGGACAAGTACTCATGTGGCCCAAAGGAAAATCACTTGAAGATGCAATTGTCATCGGTGAAGAAGAAGGAGGCCTATATAAACTCAAGGGACATTTAGAAACAGCCCTTGTTCACGAGACCACTAACCCCAGTGAATTGTGGCATAGGAGGATTTCCCACATAAATTACAAAGCTATGCCTCATGTGAACAAAGTAGTGACGGGATTACCAAACTTGAAGATCGACCATGAAGGCATTTGCAAAGGATGTGCAAAAGGAAATAATATCAAGAATCCATTTCCAAAGAGCAAAACAAAAACTAAAGCTACGTTGGAATTAATTCATTCAGATTTATGTGGTCCAATGTCCTCCACATCCTTGAGTGGTTTTGAATACTATATTACATTTATTGATGACTATTCAAGAAAGACATGGATATACTTCTTGAAAGCAAAGAACAAAGTGTTTGAAAAATTCAAGGAATTCAAAGCCTTGATAGAAAACCTTTTGGACAAAAGAATCAAGACACTTCGATCAGATAATAGCAGAGAATATACTTCCAAAGAATTTGAAGCCATTTGTAAAGATGTTGGAATCAAGAGGGAACTAACTACTCCCTACAATCCTCAACAAAATGGTGTTGCGGAATGATATATGATCAAGATCTTCCAATGCATCTATGGGCAGAAGCAGCAAGAACTGTTGTCTATGTACAAAATATAATATCTCACAGTGCCCTTGGATTCAAGACTCCATAGGAGATATTCATGGGAAAGAACCCTGAAGTAAGTCACCTCAAGATATTCGGTTGTCCAGTATATGTTCACATACCGAAAGAGAAAATAACCAAGTTGGACCCTTCCGGAAAGAAGGGAATATTTGTTGGATGTTGTGAAGTATCCAAGGCATTCAAAATCTACATTCCTGGATTCCATCACATGGAAATCAGTAGAGATACAACATTCGATGAAGAAGCAGCTCTCAAGAGATCCAGAAAATGTCAACATGAAGAAGTATATGAAGAAGATGCACCTCCCAAGAATGTAGAGGCTACATTCCTCCCTGAAGATGAAACACCTAAAGATCATGATATGACAAAACCACAAGAACCTCCCACAATGGAGATACCACGAAAGAGAAAGCCTGCTTAGGCAAGAGAAATTATACAAGAAGCAGAAAGGTATGGAGCTCCAAAAGGCTCCACAAGGATAAGCAAGAAGCCCAAGCCATTTTCCAACTATGTAGCTTTGATGTGTGATCTTGGAGATCAAGAACCTACAAACTATGAAGAAGTTGTACAGAAGAAAGAATGGGAACAAGCAATCACGGAAGAATACCAGTCAATAATGAAGAATGATGTGTGGGATATAGTTCCTAGACCAGAAGGCAAGAGTGTGGTATCTTCCAAGTGGATCTACAAGATAAAACATGCAGCTGATGGAAGTACAAAGAAATACAAGGCAAGATTTGTGGCTAGAGGTTTCTCTCAGAAAGAGGGAATTGATTATGAAGAAACATTTGCACCAGTAGCAAGGTATACTTCGATTAGAGCCATCAAGGCACTTGCATCCATGATGAAGTGGAATCTACACCAGATGGATGTAAAGACAGCCTTCCTTAACAGTGTGATTGAGGAAGAAGTACACATAGAACAGCCACAAGGATTTGAAGTTGAAGACAGACGGACTCACGTATGCAAGTTGAAGAAGGCGGCCTGAAGCAAGCTCCTAGAGCTTGGTATGGAAGGATAGATAGTTTCCTGACGAGCTTGGGCTTTAAAAAGAGTGATTATCCCGTAATAGTATCCAAGTCCTAAAGTGATAGAGAGTGATTATCCCGTAATAGCATCCGGTGACTTTGGTCTTCGAGAATGTGGTAGGATTGCATCATCCTTCGACCTAAGTCCTAAAGTGATAGGGAGTGATTATCCCGTAATAGTATCCGGAGACTTCGGTCCTCGAGAATGTGGTAGGACTGTATCATCCCTGGACTTAAGTCCTAAAGTGATCCTTAAACTTTCGTCTTCATATTGTGGATTGCAGGTTGTTGCTGATGATGATGATGTAATTAATCGAAAGATCAAAGTATTGCTGATGATGATGATGTTGCTAATCAAAAGATCAAAGTATTGTTGATGATGTTCAAAGTATTGTTGATGATGTTCAAATTATTGATGATGATGTTGCTGATCAAAAGATCAAAGTATTGCCGATGATGTTGCTCAAAGTATTGTTGATGATGTTGCTCAAAGTATTGTTGATGATTATGATGAAGATCGAAAGGTCAAAGTATCGTTGATGATGATGTTGCCGATTGAAAAGACTAAAAAGCTAGTGATGATGTTGTCAACCGAACGATCAAAGTGTTGCTACTGCTGAAATTGAAGATGAAGACTATATGTCAAAGATGATGAAAAAGCTTCCAATGATTTATAGATGTATCACCCTCATGATGTTGAAGATGCTCTCTCCCCTTCTCATACTTTTGTTGTTGTTGTTGTCGTAGAATACCCTTCTCGTTAAGGGGGGGTGTTGAATTATTGTAACTTCAAATAATATTCTAAAAGTATTTTCATATATTGTATTTCATTAGTCCCCGATGTTCCTATCGAGGGAATCATTAATGAAATCAAGTCATGTAGTCATGAGGAAAACCCTCTGTTGTAAGTCGGGTCATTAGCACCCTCCGAAATATAATATTAAGTTGTTATTAGTCCTCCTAGAGAGGTCGGCCCAATCAGGTATACTGGGGCCTACATAGTTGAGTAAAAAGTCAAGTGAACGAAAGAATATAAATAAGAGAGAGGTGCTCCTCATTTAAACACGCAGACACACTTGTGTAGCGCATGAGAGAGAGAGAGAGATGTATCTGCAAGGAGGAGAAGGATCAGTCTGGGGTTTTATCTTTTATCTTTTGATCATCTATATTGAGGAAGCTTTTCTTGCTGAGTTTTTCCCTTTAGGGTTTTCCCAGGGTAAATCTGTGTTGATCTTGTGATACTGTTTCTTTCAGTGATCCTGTATATATGCTTATGTTGTGAAATTGAATTGAATGTTGATAATCTAGCTTAGCATATAGAGAATCTTGACACTGACAAGGTCCAACATTCACTTTTGGAAGATAGTATCCTCTCTTGAGGATGGTCTTGCAGGAAATAACACTATGTTCCTAAGAGTGGTCCTTACTAGCTAAGGATGGCCCTACAAACGTTACTCTCGCATGGAGAGTGTACCCACATTCATTTGTGGATGTCATAGAATAACACTCGCTTAGGAGTGGTCCTCCCATTAAAGTTGAGGATGCTCTACAATGAGTCCTTACAGATGACAGGACCTGCATTTAGGTGCGGTCGAGATCTCCAGTTGTAGACGTTACTCTCGCATGGAGAGTGTACCCACATTCACTTGTGGATGTTGTAGAATAACACTCACTTAAGAGTGGTTCTAGTTTTGAGGCTAAGGATGCTCTACGATGAGTCCTTACGAATGGCAGGGCCTGCATTTAGGTGCGGTCGAGATCTACAGTTGCAGACAATACTCTTGCATGGAGAGTATGCCTACATGTACATGTAGATGTCGTAGTATAACACTCGCTCTAAGTGGTCCTAGCTCTAACAAGTCGAGGATGGTCTACGATGAGTCCTTGCAGACAATATGGTCCTGCATTCATTTGCGGACGAATCAGCTGGTCGATACTATGGACCCTCCTCGTTAAGGGGGAGTATGCTTATGAGGATTGCATCATCCTTGGACCTATGTCCTAAAGTGATAGGGATTGATCATCCCGCAAAGAGATCATGTGTACTGCAGGTAGTGTGGAGACAAAGGATCGAGAAGATCGAAGTGATGCTGCAAAGGATCGAGAAGATCGAAGCAATGATGGAAAGGATCGAGAAGATCGAAGTGCCGATGGAAAGGATCGAGAAGATCTAAGTGTTGCTGCAAAGGATCGAGAAGATCGAAGTGTTGCTGCAAAGGATCAGAAGATCGAAGTGTTGCTGCAAAAGGATCAAGTTATCATGTGTTGCAGAAGATATTGAAGAGTAATTGTTCCAGCTACTGATGATTGTTGAAAACTTCCTATGACGTATAGATGTATTACCTTGATACTGCTGAAGATGCTCTCTCTCGTTACTCCTATAGTTGATGATGTTGTTGTCAATGGAATACCCTTCTCGTTAAGGAGTGTTGAAATATTGTAACTTCAAAGGATATTCTAAATGTATTTACTGATGTACCCCAAGGGAGATGTTTTATTGCTCCGTCGAGATGTTATTATTGTAATTGGTCATCATAGAGTCATGAGGTAAAGCCTCCATTATAAGTCAGGTCAATAGCACCCTAATGAATATAATAAAATATTGTTTTGTGATTTTCTAGGTGAAGTCGGCCCAGACAATTTAGTGGGGCCGACTTGATTAGGGTAAAAGTCAGTTGACAAAAAGAGTGAGGAGTTGTGCTTCTCATTTGACCACAGACTCACTCACTCACTTGTGTAGCGCACAGGAGACCGAGAGAGACATACCAACAACGAGAAGAATACTGTTTTGGGGTTTTATCTTATACATCTTATACAAAGGAAGTTTTCTTGGGTTTTCTTCCCCTTGAGGATTTCCCAGGATAAATACTGTGTCTAAAAAAGTGATTGTGTTTCTTTCAGTGATTCTACATATGTTACTGTTTTGAATTTGGATTAAACACTAATGATATCTAGCTAAGCATATGAAATCTTAACAAATCACAGTGGCTACAGAAACTCAAGCATTACAGAATCAAGAACAGCTACAGATTTGAGAGCGACTCTAGAATCATGGTGGCTACAACATTGATTTAAACTTTGAAATCTCTTCGGATCTGCAATAAGTTTGTTGTCCTCCTACGGCAATGAAGCGCAAGTGAGGAATCTGGATGATCCCTCCTCCAAATCAACTAGGGTAGATAGTTTCACTACCAAAATCGAATCCCTTTCTTGGGGTTTTGTCCAAGAGAAAGCCAAAGCTCTAGAGCTCTCAAGTTTCGAAAAATGCAACTAACAAGAACGAATGAGAGAGTGACTCCTTTCCCTTATCATCTTTTCTGGAACTCCATACCATGGGAAATACCATGGAACACCCAATGCAATCCATAATGTTCTCTTATTCCATATTAAAATTAAAAGCCACTTTTCTAAGGTTTGAGAGGCTATTAGTCACTTTTATAGAATAAACACCTTTTCTAAGCTAAGTGACAATAAGAATTAACCCCTTGTCTTCATTGACTCAAGCTTATGGGGTCAGATAAGTTATTGTTCATTCTATCAGTGGAAGGGGACATCACTGTCCTCCCTTCACAAAGGTTGCTTGTCCTCAAGCAATGGCACCACAACTTGATGCTCGCTCAATTGACTCGAACTAAAACTAGAAATAATACTAGGGTCCCAAACCAACTAAAAAGAGGTGAAGTATCCTTCATTCTATATGTGTTTCGTCATGGTGCTGAAATGAGGAACCTCTTGACTACTGCTGAGAAGTTGAGCAACTCGATATTGAAACATCTCGATCAACTCGTCAAAGGACTGCTCTACTAGGGAAATAATCTCACTGGCTCTCGTCTCAGTATTAGCTACTAAACTGTCTAATGCTGAAATCCTCATATCCCAAGCTAATCTTAGAAAGGGACCACCATCCTGACGTTGCACCACTCTGATCATAACCATATGTCTTCCATGCCCTATCTGCAACCTCCTCTCCTGGGACTCCAAGTTGAAATCACTGTAAAGGCTGAACTTACGACCATGACTAATGGCCTGCATAGGTATCCAAGTGAAGTCTGCAAATCCACTGCCATACCCAATCTCAAATATCGGCAAAAGAAGTCTATCCCAATCACTGGCAATGACTCTGGGTTACTCATGAACTCTAAACATCACCACAATAGATAGCTCTCTCACCTATGTTGCCCTATATTCTGAAGAAAAAAAAAAGGGCACGAATCCTAATAACTAGTCAATCTTTGCACTCTGTACCCTCAATAAACCTGTGATGCAATCTAAACACATGCTCTCCCACTCCTTAGAAATGGTCAATGACTGCATCAACCCTATTGGATGAGTGTGACCCAACCCGCTCTACTAACAAGTCGTATGCTCCTCCATATGTACCAACACCACGTCCGCAAAGTCCCTCCATGCGAACCTCTCTCATATCTACGTGTGAGTGGTAAAGTCACCAGGGTCCCACACTAGCTTGTAAGATGTGAAACAACCTCTACATATAGCGTTGGTATGCTAGCTGCTAACGTAAGAATCCATCTGATTGCACCTAATGAGCCAAACAATCATAAGCTGCACAAACTCAAAAACACCACTCCTCAATGCATCCCAAGAATAACTCTGAAAAACAAAGACTGATCGACTCATCGGTATCGGCTCCACTATTAGACTCAATCATGAATTCCTAAGAAGAAAGCCTGCCATGCCATAAAGAAGAAGTTTCAACCTCTCCTCCGCTGACATCCCAAAAATATAGAAGATAGATCATTATCACAACTCTATCAATCACCTCTACCATCGGAAGCAATCTATCGCTCGAATGAATGCCAAGATCCCACCACTAAATAGGAAGTCCACAAAACCCAACTCCTATTAACAATTTTTGTGTTATGTTGATAATCATCGGAGTCGTAATAAGCCAAGCCCCTGAAATGTCATCCTCTAGTGGAAACCAAGTACCAAGAATCGACTCTGAGCGTGCCTCTTAACAATTTGCTATCCCAATCACTATCAATGTGCTCACATAACCCATGGGATCTAAGCACCTACCTGGAGAATAGCTTTGCCACAAATGGTGCCTCATACTCATGCAAGTACTGAGAGTGCCTGGCCAATTGTGGATCACACCTAACCCTTATCATCATCTCCCTTACTAAGGACTCGGGGACTAAACGTGTACAAACCCTACAGAGGATAATGGCATCCCCTACTCTGTCAGTTGCAATCTTTGTGAACCGATCCAATACACCCTGGACCTCCTCCTATGCACCAACCTCATGGTCTAAATGAAGGACCACTGTCGTGACAAAAATGCCACCAGTCTCATCCAACTGACTCAAGTGAACCTCCCAAGTCTTGTTGTATAGTAGTAGACATCTTTGTCGATGTATATGCAACTAGGAAGTAGCTAGTGTGTTGGTCAACCCTATTGGCATGACCAAGAAATCATAATGAAATCTGGAAGCAGACCTGTATCCTACCCCTGATCCCTCCTCTAGCGATATCTCAAATGAAGATCGATTCTTGAGGGATATGCTGCATCCTAAGGATCACCCATCCACTCTCTGATCCTAGGTAACCTCATATCAACGGTATGCTCAATGACCTTGTCAAGAGTTCTTCCTAAAGGAAATACTCTGAAACTCCAACGTACACCCCAGTGTGTCCTTGTCCCCTCCTATATACTGCTACATACAACTATCACCGCCTGTGCCATCCGGTTTCCTGCATGCGCTCCTACATCCAACACTCCATTGATGTCAACTGAGCCTCTATCCCAATGTGTTCCCATATCTGTCATATACCTATCCACCCAATCGATGGATGCATGCACTCTCATGGTAGCTGGTATGTGCTCAACTACCTCCTCCGTGGCTACGCCTCGCTCCCACCTAGGCGGCTTATGATCCTTGTAACACTTATGCAGTTCTACAGGGTTCCAGTAGGTCTTTTGGCAGAGGAGGGCTTAAAAAGGTCAAGTGTGGGCTTCTCGTATGTGGTTGGCCATGGCTTGGCCCCTTGATTTTGCTCTTGGAAGTACTATCGCTTAATGGCATTGTTGGCTGCCCTTTGTTGGGGTTTTTAACCCTGGAGACGGTGTCCAGGGCTTCTAGGGGTAGGTCATTGGGTTACATGACCACCACCCTTTTTCTGCATTGAGGGGAACTATTGCTTCATCTAGGGAGAACATCCCTAAGTCCATCACCCCTCTCACGCCCCACTTAGACCTTCTTTGCAGCTAGTTTTACCCTCTCTGATCAAATCGACCTCTTGATGTCTTCATGATTGATCAATCCCCAAGCTAAGGCAAGGGGGGCATTGAGGGACTTTATTTATCATTCTAGGGTTAGTAGGGGCATAACGTCCTCCTCCTTAGGCTCACTCTTGCAGTCATAGTGAGGCCTTGGCTTGCTTATTTTAGTGTTTTCAATCATTTTATGTTGGTTTTAGGGATTAGTCCCTAACGTGAGGGTGGCATGAACTAATTTTCTCTTATTTTGGAATATTTTAGTATTATTTTGTTTTAATTTCAAATTGGCGTGTGGGCTTGATAAAAAAATTAAATTTTCATGCTAAAATGGATATAAATAATATTACTGCCTCATTGGAGAGAGCAGCTTCATGTCAATCTCTATTTCATCATTTCTTTGCATGTTTAATTATACGAGTTGTGTTGTATCTTTACCATGATTTGGATTGTGCAACCTTAAGCCTTTTTTATAGAGTGAAATCCCAAGAACTTTAGAGGAAAGGGATTCTTCATCCGAATCCTTCCCTTGTAAACCCTAGTTCACCTTCAAATTCATCAAGTAGGGTTTGGGATAGCTCATGCAATTCTTCTCTTGGTGATATATTAAGCAAGGCCCTCTTGATTATTTTTTACTCCATTTTCCCTTTAATTGGGGATTAGCACTAGTCCTCCCATCACCTATTTTATATCCTAAACTACAAAAAAGGCAAACATTTAGCTAGAGCTACTCTTCCTATCACCTTATACTTCATTGTTTATAGCCCTACTTTCCCCCCTTAATAATCCTATCTTACGGAGGAGCCAACCAAAAGCGCGAAAAGGGTTGGCATGGTGACAATGGCCTTCCCTCTTGAGTTCCCTTAGAGCTAGCATTGCTTCTTTTGGGATTTAATCACACGTGTTAGTTGGAGAGGTAGCACATACCATGGACATTAATCTGCATGCTAAAGTCCACCCCAAGCAACTCAAGTTCGAGTTGGATCTTAATCTCATTGTTGCCTCCTAATTCGCACCTCGGGTCACGTGGCAGAAATCTTCAAACCATTGGGTGCGACCTTGGGGACAAGCAAGAGTTAAGTGTTGTCACCTGATCTTGACTCCTTCGTTTATGCTCTCTCCTAGCAAAGCCAAGGGGGGTGGTCCCTAGTAAAATAATCTAAGGTTGTTTTAATCTATGAAAGCAAAACAGTTAATCTAGGAGATATAATGATATAAATATTGAAACAAAGATAATCTGCAAAAAAGAATTATATCACCAACATATAAAATAGCATTCACTCAACACATCAATTAATTTAAATATTTGTAAATAAAATATATGATGCAGTAAAGACCAGTGCCGATGGAGTGCTTGTGTGTAAGAGGGTTGTTAGTGATGTCTCAAGAAGTATCACAGTTGACTCGGTTGGTCAATTTTAGAAGTATTAAGTGATTAATTAAGGAGTGGGTCAATTGTTGGTCAATTTTATTACAGATGGTAATGATTTGAATATCAAGGGAAAGGGGAATTCCAAATATACCCGAGGGGTATGAGGAATATGTCTGGAGCTACTAGGAAGTGGCTCTCCAAGTGACGTGTGGGCTAGACGGAGTCGTGGGGTTGTGTTCAACACTACACCAACAGAGTGTAGCCAAATGGGGCCCCACAGTCACTTTCTAATAGTTATCGCTTCATGCATATGTAAATCACAGATGCCCCCCCCCTTCACCGGAGCGTGCTGCAAAACAAGGGGACAAGCCCCCTTGTGCGTTTCTGAGAGTTTCCTGATTTTGGGGATGCTGGGAATAGTTTCCCCAGGAGCCCCCGGGGCGCAGAGAGCGAGGGGGGCACGCCCCCGACCCTGGGGGCAAGTCCCTGTGTAACACTGTTTATTTTAAGAGTTTTAAACTTTAAATATGAATTGATTAAAATCTCAGGACTGATACTCTCATTTTCGAGAACACGGTTGGATTTGTTGATTTTAAAGAAAGTAAAAACTTGAAAATTTTGAAAAAAAAATGAAAAAAAGATGTGAATCCCCTCTAGGGGACAGGGGTGTGGGCACTTGGCTTCCCACTTGCTTCTCTTTTTACAATGATTACAATAAAGAATATGCGTGTTCCTTTGTAGGATAGGAAACACAAACTTACAAGTCTTAAGGCCTCAGAAAAAAGGCCACAAAAGAAATAGTAAGAAGAGAAGGCTTCAAATGGCTTAGATCTTCAAAATTTGGCCAAAGTGCCTCTCTACTTAACCAACAATTGCTGCAAAACAGCCAACAAAATTATGCCAAAAATTGATGGATTAACCAATTCAAACATAAAAAATAAAAATAAAAATTAGCATAAACTTAAGTACTTTCAAAGATATATTTTTTGCAACTTTTGACAAGTAATTTCTTGAAGTTAGATCTATAAAATATAAGTTTTAAAATCAGATCAGAAGTGTTAAGTGCGTATAAAAATCAGATTGGTATGATATTTTTTAAAGCATGGATAAGATTTAACTATGCACGAAGAACTAGTAACCGAAAATTTTAAAATTTATGTGATGAAAAGTAAGAGAAATAATGCCCCAAAAGCTTAGAAATTTTGGGTAATGGAGTCCTCAAGTGGAGAGGAGAGGGATTTAGATTTTCTTCCAACGAACTTAGAGGTGTGATGGAATCGAACAAGAACCAACACTCCTTTACACTAAATATCCCTACACAGTTTGAACAATAACTACACCAAAGCGTTATATCCGGGAGTACCTATGCAAAAGACTAGAACGCATGTATACAAACAAGTAAAGCATACAACTTTACGATATATTCACATAAATAACTCAAAGCAACAAATAAGAAACTACTTATTTATCCTCTTCTACCAATTATCATTAATCCTTCAAAGATCGGTTATAACAACAAAGAATATAGCAAGAAACTAATACAGTGATTCCTCGTGCAATACCAAAAATCACCACATGCTAATGCCCGACACAAGTATTGCCTCCAAAGCGTTTTGATTTCATTCAATAAATTCAAAAAACGATTACAAGATACGGGAGCAAAGGTTCCATACACTTCTCATGAAGAATGAAGAGAGCATGCTCATACTTATAGCAAAAACCCAACCAAAGAGAGGGGCACACTTTCCTCAAGGATGCGCTAGCTTGGATTGAGTTGGTTGTGGATTGGCACAAGGTTGGCACATGAGATAACTAATGGAAACATCTTTTGATGGAAGTAGCTCTTGCCCAAATCCCAAAAAAAATTCCAAATCAAAGAGCTTTTACCTCAAGGCTTGCGCCCCACTTGGAGTGATGTGCCTAGCTTGGATGAGGAAACTTCCATAGCTTGAAACTCTTCAAAACGACAAGCTTTGACTTCCTAAAATTGCCTAGATACTTGCCACTTTACTTTGCCAAGTCACAGAAACTGATTTTGGCAAGATTCTTTTATTTTTGTAATTGCCGAATTTTTTAATTAACTCATTTTTTGCTCTATTTTGGGTTTTTCGAGTAATATTTAATTTTGGAGATAAATAATTACTCGAAAACTTAGGAAAGTGGGTTTAGGGGTTAAGTGGGTGCTCTGGGTTAGAAAATGAACAACCTCCTAGCCACACTACTTTTTATACTTTTACAATTAACTTAATAAAAATAAGCCTGTAAAAACGGAAAAATATTTTTTTCCAAAAATTAAAATAAACTATGGGGGACTTGGGACATGTTCATAATGACTCTAAATAATGATTAGCATGGTAATATACATCGACTCATAGGTTTTAATAACCTCCCAAGGCCTAACCACCAAGGAAATTATTCCGGCTTTGGAGGCTTGGGTGAAAAACTCAGAAATTATTTATCGCTTAAAAATGATAGATAATTAACAAGCAAAAAACACCCTGGAATAATCAATTGATGACTAAGTCCTAGGAAACCAAACCTTTTACATAAATTCATCATGCTAACTCGTTTTATTAAAATTCCCCATGGGGTATGAACATGTCTAAAAAAAATTAACAAAAGGGCCTAAAAAGGCCTGCATGGACTTCTGAACTTGAAAATTGAACATGTAATTGTTCATCCTTGGCAGCTCGGTCAAAAATCCAACTTAGTACAACTTGGTTGGTAACACTCACACCATCGTTGTGTTTTTAGTGGTGGGAGGTTGCAACAGTCAGAAACAGCATGGTTCATTTTGTCAGTACATCCAACTATATACCAGTATTTGAAGAGATCAAGCCACATGATGTGAACCTAAGAAGTCGACCCCCATTCCTCGGGATTTCAGAATGCACCCCATTCCTTTTTTTGTCTTTGGTGCAGGTATAGAACCAAGTTGACAGTCTGTTCTCTTGGTTAGATCTTTCTTTGCAAAGCATGTGCACATCTGTTCTGGTGTCATGTCAAGTTCAGACCCTGCTTTTTCCACTCTGGAGTCTGGTTCCCAAGGTTGAGACCTTCACCACATGGTAAAGGTATTTGTAGTTCTGCTAGTAGCTAAGTATTTGTGCAGTTGGGCATCTTGGTAATAGGAACAATTAACAAAGGAGTACCTCAATTTTGGTTTGAAGCCCCCATGATCTAGTTCCAATGAATGATAACCACCTATACTAAGAGAATTGATAGGATTATCATGAGTAAATATAATCATTGCTTCAAGGATGTTGGCCCTTAAGCCTAACATTCATAGGCAAGCAACCAAATTTCAATCTTAAAAGAGTATTCCTGCAAGAAATAGGGCACATGAAATAAACATCCTTCAGAACAATGTTTCTCCTTTATCCATTGTTTATATCAATCAAAATTTTACAGTATGACAAGATCTGGAAAAAAGTTGAGGATAAAAATAAAGGTAATTCAAACTACTAATTTGTACACATATATAATGGATGATGAATCTCGGCATGCAAACAATATATCATGGATCCTATCTTAACATGTCTTTCAAAAGTTTTCACCTCTACAACTGTGGCCTAGTTCATCTGACAGAGAAAACCACAAAGCAGATGAAATGAACCCTCAATCCTCATTTATAAAACAAGGACCTCATTTGCTACTCTAACAAAACATCAAGACAAAAGATCTGGAGGACAAGCTGCTTCTGTACCTTGTTGAGAATAACCAGACACTATTTGTTGGCAACCGCCAATTTCGACAGAATGAAATTATATCCGCTGTTGAATAAAATCGTGGTTTTCCTGCTCCTAATTCTGTTACAGCTGTTACTACCACTGTACAAAAATACAGCAGCAAAGAAGTCAGAAAATGTAGGCCCCGTATATAACAAAGGCAAATTTGCTGAGGAAAGCAAATAAAGTAAATATGGCTAATGTTCAAGTTTAGACTCACAAGAAAATTGTGCACAATATAATGAAAGACTAGCATATACATGTTTACATCAAAATTGAATGAATTTGAAATATGAGAAAAACAAAAGTCAAATTAAGAAGATTAGATATTGCTATACAACATGGTAAACCCAAAATTTAGCACTCTATAAGAATAATAGATCACTTTGCTTTCCACAAAATTATAATCAATTCTCAACTTGAATCAAAGAAACCTGTTCATGGCAGAGGCAAGGAAAAGCCCAAAGAAGATTTTAATACAGCTCAACAACCACCCCCAAACTAAAATAACGACTGACAAAAACTGAAACATCACATTACTCGATTCCAGTTTAATCATACCAAGCTACCACTTATGGCTTGGTTTAAAGAAGGGTACCCAATAAAGTACCATGGAGAAAACTATCCCTACAAGACATTGAAGTAAATTATTCCTAACAAGCGCCTAAATAATTCTTTTACATCTACTCAAGTTTGACTTAATTAGAACCTTAGAAGCGTATCAAATCAAAGTTTTGACAGAGTTGCAAATTTCTGGAAACCAAAATCTATTCTGATAGAATTGACAAACATAAACATCTGCAACAAAGTAGATAAGATAATTTTATAAATGTCCAAATACCTGACAACAATCGTCGATAACTCAATGGAACTGCTAAGTTGATACACTGTGGGAGCGCCACTACTATATAAAGACCAAAAGCAGATCTAAATTATAATATCTGAGAAAGAAAATGCTGCTGGAAAATATGGAGTGGTCCTGGCTGTGCCAGGCCAGGTTGGTCGTGTATCGTAGGGCCATAACAAATTTCTCAACTTGGAAGGGAAGCTACTGTTACTATTAGATAGATAAGGTTATACCAACCCTTGTTGCATCCTGTACAGAAGACACCAATTTCGTTCATTAGAATAGGAGGAACTCGACTCACGTAAAGTCCGCAGCTCAAAGAACATTGTTCGTTTAGCAAAACCTACACTCCCTTTGTTCCGTTTGCAGCACTCATTTAGGGAAAGACGTGAGCGGGAGGGACTGGTGCTTTGACAGGTATGGATGGGGATAGAACCCAGCTTTCTGCTTAGAGCAAAACCTGCGAAATTGAAGGCCAGGTCCATTTTCGCGGGGTCTTTTTGTGCTTTTTGGCGCGTCTGAGGGAGTAACCAGCAAGTAAAGGGCGAGTCTTCTTATTTCGGCAAAGTATCTGGCGAGTTGGCGAGTCCGTCCCCGAGTTTGAACCGGTTACTCGTTTTCATCACTGACTCGGGCAGACTCGCGAGTACCCGCAATTCTTGGCCAAGGGGTGCTTCACTGGTTACAACCACTTTAAGATAAAATCAGCATTTATTTCTTGTTATTTAATTTTTGGCATTTTATTTCTTTATTTTCCTAGACTAATTTGTTTACTTGCATTCACTATCTTCCTTAGTTAGTATTTCAAGTTATTTCCTAGTTAAGTTGTCACCGTCTTTTTTAGTTAGTATTTCAAGTTATTTCCTTAACATATTTATTTTCCTTGTTAAGTTGTTGATTTTCAATTACCGTCTCTCTTAGTTAGTATTTCAAGTTATTTCCTTGACATCTTTATCTTCCTAGTCAGTTGTTACTTTGCATTTACTGCCTTTCTTAGTTAGTATTTCAAGCTACTTCCTTTGCAAGTGCATATACAGTGCACAGTACCTCTTACATTTGTATGAACTCCTGGGTTGATAATTTAAGTATTGAACCAAGGGATTTAGTTTCTATAGGTGATATTCATTGGCCCGCCACTTTTTGATCGTCGGTATCACGATATATTGCACAATTTACCCAAAGCTTATATTATCGACACAAAATATTGTGATATTTTCTTCTGATGAAATATCACAATACATTCAATATATTGTGATATTGACCTACTAGTGCCTGTTACACCTCATATTGTATGAGGTTTCACATTGTGATTTCCATCACATTGATGGGATTTGCAGCTGGTACCTTTGGAGCACTGGATGGACTTGAGAGGA